>JANHQD010001649.1:0-24428 GCA_024721195.1 Marasmius sp. AFHP31 | reverse complement strand
AATTCTATGAACGGTGATCAGTTCTAAAAATACCGATCCTATTTCATTCAACGCCTATCGGAAGGGGCGAAAGCACAGTAAGCTCAACTAGAATAGACCAAAAACGTCCCACATGTGAAAGACACGCAGCAAACGTCTTAGAGGGCGGGAAGCATGAGTCATATCCTGCCGAAGTTAACTTCAATGCTCCCAAAAACGCGTCAGTACATCCTTACAAGACAGCAGACTTCATTTCTGGACCTCGGCCGATCAGCAGCCTACGATCTAATAGTCAGAGACTATCTGGCCGTGGAATTACAGATAGCGATCAACATCGCTGGAAACGCTATTACGGAGACTTTGAACCAGTGGACGGTTTACACTGAAGGCTTTCTGGATAACAATCTGTTATTAACAAAATAGACTCTCGAGATTGTCAGAGCATTGATGAGGTGAATAGAGAAACTGAACTTAAATGTAATCTCCCATATGAACTGTGCCTCAATAATCACGACGACTCTGAGCGGCGAACGTTGGTTGCATATCAAGCACCTACAAGCGCCCTCAAAGGCAAACCTCATCAACATTGATCACGTAATCACACTTCCCCTTGTTTCGAACCACCACCATATCTTCGGAAGCTCAGAATCTCCCTCAGTACTCTCACATCTGTATGCAGACATCCAAAGTTTGCGACATTTGTTTTGTAATTGCAGTCGTGATTCCACTCGTGAGTTCCTTCCTAAACCATATTATCTTCCACTCAACACTGCCGCCAGACCGGAGCTTAGACTCACCAACGAGGAATGTCGGGCTTATATACATCAGACGAGGATTAGTCCTCGTTTTAGTCGCTCATAAGTGCGGGTGTTCAAAACCATCAAGAACTCACAGGCCTTGGCACTCGTTCCTGCTTTCGGTGCGTCATGATTGTCTTTTCCTCTAATTGTACTGACAGTCATCGTTCGTACCATTTAGATTTACTCGAAGTCAGAATCAAACCATCCACTCGACGGTCCACCTCAAACGAAGCAGAAAATTTCCCAGCGCTACTACAACTGTTGCTACTCACCCATCCCTGCTCACAACTCGTTGATTCTCTGGTTGCCGCAACGTAGCTGTGGGACTGTTGAACAAAGGGCTACCGTCTTTGGCCATCTCAACTTGCAGCACAATTCATTCTCGAGGCCGGCCCATGGAAGTGGTGTCGACTTTACTCGATCTTCCAAGACGCTCGGAGCTCAATGGTTAGTTGGTGACTTATGATTGATTCGTGAGGAGGATTGCCAAACAAACTCAGGTGAACAATGTTGCTGTGTCCTCCTTTTTATTTCCTCACAAACCTGCTTTGCCGTATACAGGATCTTGAGAGGACCATTTCACAAACGAGAACAGCTACCTTAGAAATAGTGTGAAGCGGCGTGTCATGTCCTCATATCTTTTTTGGTTACCATCACATACTGGGCGCACAAATAATCATTGGTGCCGTGAGCACCGCGGGATACATTGTATACGGTACAAGATACGTCGCAATGAAGCTTACCTATGCTAGTCTTGACGACCTCACATCTACTTTATAGACCCAATTTCGACGGAGACGACCCGTTCGACACAAGATTGAACATACAAACGCGATCAGGAGCCCCGAACCTCCCTTAGACGACCAACCAGACATCTTCCTACCTCTATCCGAACCGGCTACATTTCAGAGAGCGTATTTACCAGTGCCAGAGTCTGTGCGAAAGTACACTCGCCAGCTCAAGACTGAACACCAAAATGAGCCTGTGCATGTCTGCCAGCTCGTCGTTCGCTACTAGAGCTCCCGGAGTTGTGAACTTGTTGACTGGACGGTCCAGGCTGACGATTTGACGGATGGTCACTCTCCTCGGTGGGAAACGGAACCCTCGTCAATGATATAAGCGGTATGAACACAATTTCCACTGACGAGTTGTTTGGACGCACAAGCTGCAGTCCAAGCTCTCATCGACTTCCAGACCTTCGTCACCAACACGTCGGACCTTCTACTTGAATTCGGTGGCGAGCTTACCTTGACAAAGGGGCGCGCACAAGGCAAAGTCGGGTTCAAGCCCAATGGCGGATGGTACGGAGAACGAGGAGGCAAATCACATGAGGTTCTGCGACCGTACCTGAGCAAGCTATCACAGCTGGCGACAAATGATAGGTTGGGGAACGGGACATGTTTCGATTCAGTAAAAGAGTTGGGAAGGAGTTTGGATTTTGAGTGGGCTGGGTTTGACGAATATTCCTTATGCCAAGTTGTTGATCACACCGCAAGGAGTGTCGTTGGGTGTGGATGCGGTGTCGTTTATGAAGTACCTTTCGAAGAATTCCAAAATACGGCACGCTCTTCTCATACGGGTTGTGTGTTTTTTGTTCGTATGTTTACTTATCCTTCGCTCTAGGCCGTCGAGCTGTATGGTGGTCCAAATTTGAAGATTGATGAGGTCCCGCCGTTTCGACTGTGTTTGTGAGGAGGACACGTTTACGCGACAGCTTTATGCTTCGTCTTCCAACCTCGGTATCATGAAGGGTTTACCCTCGCCGATTATAAGCCATTCTCTCTGGTTTATTACTGCTGGAACCTCCCGCTGAACCTCACCCTCGTTACAGGCATTGTCGATGGTATCGTCGGTTCTACACCTAGTGATTGGGATTATAGCGTAAATACCGACTGTAACAATGACCGGGTGGATAACTGTACGTTCTCTTCGAACATTATTTCTCTATCGTTCCATTGTGCTTACGGGAATCTGTCACTGAGAGGCAGAACTATACTACAGAAACCACTACAAAAGGCCTAAAGTTATCAAGAGTCAATCTGCCAGTATCAAGGAAAAGCTATGTAGGGTGTAACTCGTCAGGTGAGCTTGATTTCGTTGATCTCCCATTTCTCCTTGCTTAGGCGGACGTTTGGTCATTCTAGTCGCAAACAAACAACGGAAGGCCGATTATGATGCCTGTGATAGCCTCGCAAGGCATGATACATAAACGTTGGTGCCTGTGGTGAGGCCATCACCTCAGCTTATAGAAAGGCGAGATAAGAAACGGTATCGGTGTTGAGAGAGAGGATGTGATGGGGTACCTAGGTGAGCATCGTCTCGTTCAGCTATTGCTGCTCTCCGAGACTAACGGAGATCCTCTATGCCATGACCTTGGCCTATGAACACAATTCAAACTTGTTTCACTGGTCGGACAGAGGAATAGGCATGAATGATGGCAATCGGTCGATACGAACAGGACTTATATATGTCGAATTATTCACCTATAGAATTGTTGGTACATACAATCTCTGTCCGGGCACTCGTCAGCTCTTTTATCTGTAATTCGCATTTACATCATCTTCCCTCATCTCAACTATCGATTCGACGCCCGTATTCTCCGGACTTGTACTGCCCACCCGTGTCACTTTGTCAAAACCAACAGAAAGTACCACCACGGCGATCAACCAAACCAGCACGAGAAGCTCGTATATGGCTCGAGGCCAAGCCGGTGGTTGATACTCGTTCTGCTGAAATTGGGAAGAACGACGGGATGGTGCTGTGGATCTATCAGTCAGGATTGGCAGGGTATAGATTGAGACTCTGCTCGCCCAGTTTGTGAATGGTACGTGGTACAGGACCCTCTTGGCCGCCTTCAATCGGCGATGTAGTAACTGAGAACGGATGAGCGATGAGACTACGGCAGGGGTCCCAATAAATCATACCAGCGCCCGTTCCGATTTGATCGGCTTCACTTCGTGGAATTTCTTGTGCTTTGTTGCAGGATGGGTCGATTGATACCGAATTATTATCATCGCCGGGGTTGCTTCCTTGATTGTTGGAGTAGTGTACGGGTCCAATATGAGTACAAAGTGGTATTGAACGTGATAAGCGACGGTAAAGACTAGCCTCGGTTTTCCGACGGCTCAGAGGAACAATCATTTTCCTGAGTTGCATCTGGCTCTGCTATAACCGTGATATTGGGGTTGTGAGGATCACCTAATGCAATAAATGTGAAGATTGTCTCGAGTGTTGCGCTGAAGCACTACATACCGTATGCCAACTCGGGATAGTCATGATCCCATGCATATTGTCTTCCATCCAGAGAATAGCTCTTCTTCTGGAGATGACTTCGCACCGTTACGTGCTTACTCCGGCCCCACGACGCACCAATCCATGTGCAGATTTCTAGCTGGGGGATTCCATATGTATCCCAATCCTCCTCACAAATTACATTTTGTCCATCTGGGTCAGAGCACCAGAAGAAGAGATTTTCAGGAAGGGGATAACACATACAGTATACGTTGTTGATTAGCTCAACAAGAATAGGCGGGACGAACAGGTACGCCGGGGTAGTAGATTTCGCGGGGTTGTATTGAAAGGTGCCGAGAAGACAAAATCGGATATCATCAATAAAAACTGCGTCGAAATGGTCATCGGTAGGGCAAGGCGGGCTTTCGTTGGGGAAACCCACCAAGGTTATTGCGAAGATTATCACTGTCTTGGGCAAATGGAACGGACTGGCTGAGGTACACAATGCGACGTCGAAGTAGGTCTGGAAGGCAAAGAGAAAAGTGGATCTTCGCTTGGTTACAGCCAGCGTTTCGGAACGATAAATCAACACGCGAGGGGACTGAACGAGTCAGCATAGAGAATGGAGTGGGTAGATGAGCATACCTGATGTGGAGTAGTTAGCTTGAACATCGGCATTAAAACTCCAACAATTCCACACGGGAGAAGGGGTGGAGGGGAAGTGGGCCAGAATTCCGGGTTTGTTGCGGTCGACAACAGCCCCGAAGATCAAATAACCATGTCGTGAAAAGGCTGACAAGTCTTTAATGCACCTTGTTTTCCCCATTGATGCAATGAGGTGGAAAAAGTCGCCAAACTGTTCCTCGAAGCAGGCGACAATTCCTTCGGTATCGAGGCTTGGACAGGTGTCTTGGCGAAGTGGGGCTGGGGAATAGGTGATTGGGTTAAGGGAGATGTTGCCGTTCGGTGGTGAGATTGAAACAGAAGCCACATCGTATTGCCAAGCATGGGTTCTAGGGTTGAATGTCCAAAACATCTCCGACCAAGACACCTACTGTGCTATTAATAGATAGTTGGCTCTACAAATAACCCACTCACTGGGATCATAAGATTCTTGTCGTCTCGCAAAGTGAGAAATGAGGTCCTCTGAAAGCACTATCAGCCAGGGCGGGTAATGGAAAGACCACGCATACCTGTGTATACCAAAGATAGTAGTATACAACCAAATTGCCCTGGGCTGCAATCTTGCGAACGTATTCGGCACCGTTTGCAAGTTCTATGACGTTCGCCATCAACATCTACACCGTGCCTCACTGTGAACAAATCTTACCATCGTGAAATATAAATGTCGGCCGCTCCGACCAGCCGAGTCCAACCAGGTGGGTGATTAATGGTGACCTGGTAAGAGTTTAATCAGTAACGCGTCACTCCAAAGGAGCTTGATGTACCGTTGCGACGACATTTCCCGGCACAGCCGGTCCATTATCTACAGTAATTCATATCATTATTCTTGATATTGAACCTCTTGGATCCTACTCACGTTGCTCAGCTCCTCGGCTTGATTTTTCTCCACTGTTTCAATCTTCACGGCAGTAAAACCTCCCGGAAGTCCCAACAGTCCAACATGCTGGGTAGTCTTCCTTACTTTAACCACTTTCAGCTCTCCCAATTCTTGTGGTGTCCTGGAGTTTTGCTGAGCGTCAACAGTGACATTGACAACAGTTTCAGACACATTCCTCCGTATAATGATGTCCCCCATGGGAATCCTTCGATACATGTCCCCGTTCTAGGCTTAGGGTTCAAAGGGTTATTATTGACAGAATGGATTCCTACATACCAAAGTCACCCACTGTGACTCCCTCCCCGAGTCTTCGTAAACATTGACTTGATCCCTCCCCACAATCGGAAAGGTCGCACCATTACCAATCTGAATATTGCTTGCATTCGTGAACAACCTGCTACCCGCCATCCTCGTAGGGCGAGGAAAAATTGGAGGGAAAAACAGGGAGAATCCCGTGGAATAGGTGATAGCGAGAGAGAGACGGATGGACAACATCCATCGATACTTATGTGAACCTCCGCTGGCCTCGTGGTCAAACACGCTACAAAAATACTGAATTTGTCCTGTTTAAGTCCACTGAACCAGTGCCTCCGAGCAGATTAATGATCTATAGCGAAAGAGTTCATCACTGTGGCAATGTCTTGGGGTTCTTGCTGTTGTGATGAATCTCACGCATGGTACTGCCTCATTACGCGGGAGAAGAAACCAAAGCAGGGAAGTTCCAGCCATCATCCGAGGGATAATAATTAGGTAAGTAGCTCTATCTTCACTAAAATTACACAGATCATTACCTTGCAGAACCTACCGCAGTTCTGCGTCCTCCGTGTCCTAGAGCGCAAGGTACTGCTACACAGCTTTAAATGAGCGTTTAATTCTCTCTAGTTCTTCCCATATGAGCGGTGTACCCACCTGAATATCACGAGCCATTATGATCAATGTTGTAGAACATACCGCTCGGGGGAAGGGCTGTGATTCGAAAGAGAAAGGGTCCCTTCTAGAGAAGGAAACTCACATGCCAGTCCTGGGGCTCGCCAACTTCCGTTGGTCATACAGGTCCTGACACAGAGTCGTAATGCCGCAACCAGTTATACAAAAGGCGAGGGATAGGTACCCTTGGTGTAGATCGGGAGTATCGACCACCTATATAAAGACGATGAGAATGATATCGCGTTAGCTATAATTTAGGTGGCCTCCGCTCCCACCGTTCATCTCGGAAGGCGCTTGAATAACGGGCGGCAAGAGTTCTTCCCTCTCGAGTTCAACAAAATTTGTCCATCCATGAATAATGACTAAGGAATGAAATGTGATGTATCATTCGGGCTTGCTTCGCCAGGAGACCACAAGTTCGTTGTCCATGAACAGACACTCTTGCATCGAAGAACGGAACCGTGAATGAGATCGGACACCAAATCGGCTAGATGTCATCGTTGAATGCGGGAAGACGCTGGAAAGACTATTCCCGTGCCATAAAGGCAAAAAGCAACTGATTAATTCTTGAATCAAACACATATGATTTGACGTCCTCACAATCCGCTCAATCAACCCCCAGTCTCCCTCCAAACACGCAGGGTCCCTTGTTAGAGTACGGACCTGATGTCATCTTTTTGGCACCAGAAGTTGACTGCACTCTCTTCTTTCTTGGCGCCCGACTTCTCAGGTGTGTACGTCTGTACTCTGTCATCATACATGTATTAAGTCACGGATTGTTTTGATCGTACTCGCCCACAAAAGCTCATGACCATTATAATCATCTGTCAACTCGTGGACCTCATTTATTTGCGTTGATTAGCTTCTCATCTTACATACCGTACACCGGGCACCCATACGAACTTGTTATCCGCGAGCTCAAGTGAGAACCCAGACACAGCGTATAACGTGTCAGTTGGTATGACGGTGCGCCACCTCGTTTGACTTGTGGTTTGGTAGTTTATAAAATTCGTGGCAAACACTTCTGGAAGAAAATCCTAACGGTCGAGGATATCGACAAATATTCTATAGTGCACCCACCCTAGTCACCTCTACTTTTGTACAAAAAAAAATTGCATATGCAATTTCAATCATATTTACTAACTGTTTAACAGAAATGCACATACACATGTGGAGATTAAGAGCCTTAGAGCGATAGACCATTGGAGCAAAACTGGCTGAGTTCATCTTTCAAAGTCCAGCCAATTTGGCGCAGCGGTATCTAAGTGCCTGCCAAACGCCTGTTAAGCGCCTGTTAGTGCTGGCCCAGCGTTGGTTTTTAAGGCTCGGGGTTCGCTCATGAGCGTGGCTCTCAGAGCCAGAAAAGCCTGGGGTAGTGAGGGATGGTGATGGCGGGGCAGGTTCTGACAGGTTCTGAGACCCTGCAGGCAAGCACTCAGCTAAGCGCCCGGGACCATCGTTGCTGGACCAATTTGGCGCATGTACAAAAGTAGCGGTGACTAGGGTGCACCATAGTCTGAATGAGATGTTAGAAAATCAATTTGAATCTGTATAAGTGGCACCGGTTTATAAACGAGGTGATCTTGTCAGCATGCCATGTCACATCCACATGATTTCCATAAATCGGGTGCTATACGATACAGCTTAACCTCGTACCTCCTCCTCCTCCAATAGCTTGAGCGAAGCCCAGTCTCTGGAACCAGTCTACCCTGTATAATACCTTTGACATTGGTGCGTGGTCTACTTCTCACTCACCAGTTCTCCCTCACAGAGTCTCATTGAAAAGTCTTTGGAATCCAGACATGACGCTGGCCTCAGGGTGTGGTTCTCCCGTACCGACACAATTTGCGGATGTCCTCGATACGAACTACGTGCCTTCAAAGGAAGAATTCGACGAAATACACGCTATACTCCATGCTCCGGAGGAAGAGATCAGGAGAATCGATGAAGAGATGTCCCGCTTGCAGACTCGGCGCGACATATTACAGCAGTTTGTTAGTCGACACCGCAATCTCGTATCGCCATTTCGCCGGTTACCTGGAGAGCTGTGGGCAGAGATCTTTACTCATTGTCTACCCGACGATTATCTTCCCGTCCGCAGTACAGCAGAAGCACCCCTCGCGCTTACTGCCATCTGTCGATCATGGCGCGAAGTTGTCTTGAACACTCCGCGGCTATGGACTTCCCTCCATCTCTACTTGCCAAATCCCTCCCGCAGCTCACCGAGCGACGATTTTGTCTCATTGCTCAACCTCATGAAGGAGGGTTATGAGTTATGGTTGAAGAGGTCTGGATCACTTCCCCTTTATCTGTCGTTGGCGGCGGAACCAGGTTACGACTACTCTGATTTTACCGAGATCATGGCGAAGTATTCCCGACGGTGGAAGTCAATAAGACTTTCTCATCTACCCGCCTCCGCTTTGGCTCCCTTCGACGCCCTATCAAAGGAAGATCTGCCCTTGTTGGAAGACTTCGAGGAAGATGCAATCATGGAACGTGAAGCTAGGCTGAACCCCAACCAGTACCCACCAGCTTTCATGCATGCGGTCGGAGCCTCACCCTCGCTACGACGGCTTCATATCACTGCCCCCGCTGAATCTACCCCGTTGAGTCTTCCAATTCATTGGGCAACTTTACGTCTCCTTGAATTAAGGCTCCCATTCTCCGTCACTCCAGGCATTGAATCTATCCCTTTTATGCACCTGCTCGTAGAGTCCTGCCCACTCCTGTCGGAGTGTATTCTGACCATTCAAAACAATATGATAATTCCGACACATTCGAATGGACCTGTTCAGTCCAAGCACTGGAACCAACTCCGCCGGCTCAACCTCGAATTGACCGGGTGGTGCAGCGAGGACTTCGAGTCGAGCGTCAACAGAATTTTTGAGTCCCTCACGACCCCCGCCTTAACTCATCTATCGTTCACCTTGACGGTACTTTATCCCCTTGGCACCGATGACAACATCGAGAGACTTTATCCGACAGATAAAGATCTCCCTTTCCGCAATTTTATAGCACGGTCCCAGTGCATTCTGGAGAGCCTGAAGCTCACCATGCCCCTTGGAGACGGCTTTTATGGAACCCTTGACAACCTGACCTCCTTGACTACATTGTCTCTTAGCTCACCCACTTGGAATGAACAACTATATCCTCGGGACCCCAGCTTCCTATCACATCTCGGTGCCGTGATTCAGACGCTCATGCCCTCCGAAGAGTCCATTCGGTACCCCAATGTCGAGAGACTCGCCTTTCGACCTTGTACGCCACGACATGCTCTCGCTCTGGTTGATCTTATCGAGTCCCGTGCCAGAGTGGCTCGACTCAAATGCTTCGCAGCTGATTTTGGTATAGTATTGCCAAGAAATGCTAGAATTTTGGAGTCGGCTTTGGAGCTGGTAAAGTCGAAGGATCTTGGCATCAAGATTGATTGGAGATTCTACGTTGCCTCGGAGGGCATGCATCATTATAATAATCCACATAGATTAGGAGTAGTAAACGAGTCGGGGATCTTTTGAATAATGCTCGATTACCCTATGCGCCCTATCGACTCCCTCAAGGATCGGCGATGTACGTATATGTAACACCAATTTGTTTATCTACCTCGACTCCGTGCTCAAGTCTCGAAGCCAGAGGTAGCCATGGCATGGATATACTCAATTGGGCGACTTTCCTGGCTCCGAAGGCTCCCGAGTCCTGGGCAAATAAGGAGCTCAATATGCGACGACGGTCGGACAAGCAGGGCCGAGCAGCAAAAAGAAGATATTAGCCTTCCCTTGATAGATGGGCAAGTAACGTTCTCTTGCTCTCGTGTAAATAGAATATGGAACATTCGATAATTATGAGTGGTCCTACCGAGTCGTTTGAAGAGCAAGCCCACAAGTGCCCACCAATAAAAAGGAATGCTTTTGTAATACTACGCACGGCAGGTGATCGTTGCCATTTGGCAGATACCGAGCAAACGCTTACCCTCAAAGGTCATTAACTTAGCATCGGTGAGAACAGCTTGCAGTGTTGATCTATAAACTACTTTTATTCAACAAGTCACACTTGTAAACGGTTTATCTCCGAGTCGTCTTTCTTCTCAATCGACGAGCGAACGTTGCGTGGTCTTGCTTGACGAGACGTGGCTAAACTTCCGAAAACCGTGTTGAGAGCAGACCAGAACAGACGTTATCAGAGGCATGGTTGTTCCAAATCAATCGTCTTCTACAATGAGGGTCAGCATTAGCGAGAGGGAATAGAAAGAAATGATATCCATACCAGAAAAGCGAGCTTGGATTTCCCTTTTCCCAAAGTGTAGCGGCTGTGGATGGCGAACAAAGGGGGCATGGGTTCAAAGATTGGCGAGAATACGCAAACGAGCCAGAAGTGTTGCTCATCAGGTGGCGGCTGTACGTTGCAGCTGAAGGTGATGACACCCTGGCCTGCGATCCTTCGCGCCATCGCTGGCACCAACCAACGAGCAAAGTCCATCGTGATTAGTATGAAAGACACAGCAAGCGCGAGATTGAGAAAGTGTATTCATTCAATACGGCCAGGAGTTACAGATATCACAGCACCACAAGAGCAGTTCGAAGCCCCGGTTTGGTTAGTTTGAAGCTCCATTGCAAAGAACTGGGCCTGAGGATCGCCATGACAGCTTCAATCAACGTTGGTATTGATCGAAGATGAGACGTACCAGAAGCTTTATGCCAAGATGGGTTTAGTGTTCAAGGTCGTAAGACAAAACGGTTGATACCTTCTTGGGGAATATGGATATGGGGGCCATCCCAACCATTGGGAAGGGCTTCCTGTGGTTCCACTCGATTTTCACATCGAGTTGCTTGGACTCTACCAATGCCAGAGCGGCCTTCACAAGGTTGAGCATTTTGTTTGAAAAAACGTCTCCAAAATCAACCGTGAAGGATTTGAGCCTAATGGATCTGGCCCGAGATTCGATGAGGTCAACTAGGGCAAAAGCTTGTTGGGGAGGCTGACGTCGGAATACACCGTTCGGATGACATCGGCGATTGCAGCACGGGGTCTAGTTGCAATGCGTTAGGCTCGTTTGTACCTGAGATTGGGTCCCAGGCGAACTAGGCGACAATGTGGTGAGCGATGCCAACCCACTAAGGATCTTTTTCAGGCCAGCTCCAAGGGGAACGTATACTAGATCCAGGCTCTTGAGTGGGCATCGAGACCGCGGCGTACTGAGATTATGGAAAGGCAGATCGTTATCCCTTGGATAGGCATTCTCGAAGTCGTTGGCACTCCAAGTCCGGAACGAGAGGGAGAGATGGATCATGACATGAGTGGTAATGGACTCAAAGATATTGAGAACGTTGGAATAAAATGAGTGGTCAACACGGCCGTTGAATGAGGTACCTAGCTTACGCAGGCGGTTCCACCTGCTACGTTGAGCTGACGCACTCGATGATTGACTCGGCTGATCAGGAATTGCGCGGGGAAAAGAGATGATGCACTCCAGGCACGACTGGACATGATTCCACGACTTGCTGTGCCAAGGACACGTAATCTGGGAGCTTAAAAGGAGCTTGTATGTGGAGTACGCGTAAATGCGTCCATCGCATTGGGAGTTGAAGTCGGTCGCTGTCCGGATGGTGGTCTGAAGCTTGCGTAGCGAAGGAGCATTTCCGACTATTTGAAAGAACGCCGTCTGGGACTGGCCAGAGGAACGCGACTAATCGAACGGCACTCCAACGTCGCGAAACGCTTCCCATAATGAGGTTATCGAAAGATATTCCGTTGAATTGTTTTATAGCGCTCGGAATTATGTGGCAGAAGGAGACCGACTTCCAGCGTGAACAATAGTCTGCAATAGTTCCGATGCAGTCGGTATAATCAAGTTCCGGCTGCCCAACCGACCTGATCCAAGAGAGTATCCATCGCCAACGAGAGATTGAACCCCAGCGTCCCGGACCTCTTTGATCATAGCTTGATTCCTCCCTTTCCGGACACGAGCAACGGTACAATTTCTTCGCCTTCAACTGTGGTACGTGAGATCGGAAAGAAAAGATGGAGGGAATTCCATAGCCGTGGAGTTCACCCCATGGGCGACAAACCATGATGAGGAGAAGTGGTGCTTCCGCGATACTGCACACGGGGATATGCTTGTCGGGCAGACACCGAACAAATACCTCCCCCCCCATAGGTCGTCAGGTAGCCTTCGAAATGTTGACAGCAGACTACGATGTCGATCTACAAATCGCCATAGTTCGCCATGCCGTGTATGTAGACGGCAAATTATCTCATCTGTCTTCTTGGTCTCTTCCTCCGGGTCGCGTACTATCGAGCTAAGCTCGTGAAGTTCTTCCTTTGACGGTACGTGGTTGGTGTCGAGGGCGCCGGCAAACCGTGTGAATGTCGAGACCGGGGAGACGATGTGAAGAACAATTGCCTTCTTGCACGGAGAATAAGCGAGAAAAATATGCGGATCAGAGAAAGATTTCAACCGGAAAATGAGGAATAGGTCAACCGATAATCTGACTTTGAGAGTGGAGATGGATGTACTGGCTCAAGGCCAAAGAGAACACGTGAGCGTACACGTCAAAAAGAGCTATTTGGCGAGGTTGGGTAATCATGATGGTCACCCAAGCTCACAGTGAGCAAGTAACGCTCTTGAGTGCACGAGAAACAAAGTCTTTAATCCCTAAATTATACAACATACTACACGCTGAAAAGCTAACGAAACATGTACATATTACAGAGGATACAACAAGATACATGACAGTGTCCAAACCCGACAGGTAATGTCACTACAGCGTCATTCACGCCATGACCGTATTCGCATGATGAGTCCCCACAAACCGACTTATGACCCTGACATCACCCCCATAATGCCCTTCAGTCCTCGAGCCCAGCGTCACCCCATATCGCTTCGCCTTCGGGCAGAGCCTATATATCGCGTTCACGACATTATCATCCCAAAGTATCTTCTGCTCGTGGAACATCAAGACGACCTGGGTCGCCACATCCTCGAGATCAGGTGTAATCGCAGGTGAAGGTGATGAGATGTAAATCTCCGATGCAGCATCCATATTGATCACGTCAAAGTCGACGAAGAGCTGGCCTGAATGAGGGGGGAGGCTCATGATACCCGTAGCAATCGGAGGAGAATCATCGGCGGTAGCGGCGAGGAGGTTATCATGGATAGAGACATTGAAGGTCTTGTTCGGGACGAAAGTCGGTTGTGCACCCATACTGAAGGGCTGCATTAGGTCCTCTCGGAGCTCATCGATGACGAGGACCTTCCCAATTATGTCAGATCCCTGAAGAGGTGGGTCAAGGCTGAGATCGACCCCGCTCGCCGTGAGCTGGACGTTGGGGGAGCAGACAAGCGCATGTTCGATATGCAACTCAATCGAGTTGCCGAAAAGGTGAAAAGGCATCCCGGTAGGGTATGTCCTGCTGAGGTTGGAGCGATGCAGCGAGTTGTTCACGACAGACTCTACCTCCAACAAGACATTAGCTAGCAAAGGTCTTCTTCTGGAGGCATCGGTCAGTGACGACGAGGATGTACAGTGAATTCATAGACACGAACCCATAGACAGATGGTAGACCCTCGTAGATATCCCCAGTCCATTCCTTCTTATCCAACAGCTGCATGAGCGTCTCAAGCCCAACGTGGAGCGAGAAAACTGCATTGGGTTTCTTCTTACGCTCCTCCTGCAGCTCGGAAAGCATTGTCGGGTCATCGAGCCTGGCCTTCATGATGACCTGGCGCCGGTACCTCTCGACGTTGAAAGAACCGGTATACACTAGGAACAGTTCGTCGTTCCCATGTATAACAAAGCTATGCATAGCCGGCCTATCCTCAACTCGCACAAGAGTCGTCTAAACGCAACACGAAGTTAGGCAAAGCGAAAACCAAACGAGTCTATCCAAGCCAACCCACCTTGATCTCCTCCTCAGCCACGGTCCTGAACGCCTCCGCCATCGTCTTGAGAAACCCATTTGCAGTGGGCCATGGGGACATAGACACGTTCGACAACCCATGCATCTCCGCCTCTTCGTCCCCATCAACACTCTCAACAAGCCCCATCCGTTCCTTAAACCTCCCCAGCACCTCTCGTCCGTACTTTCGCGGCATAAATTTCATCGGCATGAGTATAAGCGGTTTCTCGTTGAGCCCCTCCTGGGCCTCCCCATCCCGGATCCGTCCTACAGAAAACCGCTTGAACAGTCTGCGATTCAGGAAACTGGCTTCGACGACGTTGGTGTTGAGACTACCGTCCCGAAGGTGGAAGTTGCAGGCGAAAGGGTTGTTGGTCAAGTCGGATCCTAGATGTTGTATAAACGCCAAGGTTTCGTCGTCTTGCTCGAGTAAGGCATTAGGTTTCAAAAGCACCTTGTCCCGGATGCGAATACGTTCTTCGTAGATCGCTTTGGGAGATAACCCGGCCTTTTCGGACGGAAGTTGGACAAAAGGCGTGACAACGAGAGACTTGGAACCGAGCGTGATTGTGGCCCAGTTTGCGTACATCTGGAAGGAAGAACAAAGGTCTAGGGTTAGTGTCGAGTACGATGTCATGACAAGGAACTACATACCTTCTTCGCAGTCAACATAGTAACACCTAGAAGGTTGGCATAGCCAGACTGCTTCATCACTTTGAGAGCCATATATACACCGACTGGAGTAGCCCCGGATTTACTACATGGGAAGGGGACATCAGCAAGAGAACGTACACGGCAGTGAAAAGCATCTTACCTCCCCTCAACACCATATATCCCGACGCTACTCTCATCGCCAGTGTTGGCGCTCAGATACGGGCTCGTCCAAGTAGTGAGGTACCGGAACCTCTTATCCCGGTAGCAGATAGCGCCAGCCGAGTGTGGGTTGAATCCACTCTTGTGAGGATCGATGGTAATCGAGTCGGCGAAACGTAGCGCCAGCATCTGAGCGTTAGTGTAGCTGCTTAGGGGAATGGCGAACGCATACGGAGCTGAGGGGGCAGGAGTAGGAGAAGGTGATGTGGCAGCCGTGGAAGGTTCAGAGGGGCCATCGGAAGGCTCAGAAGAACCATCAGAAGGTAGAGAAGCAGACGAATTGAAGGGCGTGTATAGTGTCGGCGGCGTTGAAGCGGTCGAAGGGGGTGAAGGTGGAGCCCACTGAGGACTGGACGGAGAGGATAGCTCCGACGTCTCTCGGGGCTTAGCCACCTTCATAGACGCGAAATAACCACCCCATGCTGCATCACAGTGCACCATGAACGACAATCCTCGCTTCTGCATCCTCCCCCTGATCTCGATGATCTTGTCCAGAGGATCAACCGAACCGTGTTCCGTTGTTCCGATGATGGCGACGACAGCGTATACAGCCCTCTTCTCGTTCAGGTGTCTCTCTAGTTCCTCTTCCAAGCTTTGCTCGTCCATCCGAGCATCCTCCGTAATCGGAACTTCGAGAACGTTTGCCTTTCCAATGCCCGTAAGCGCGGCAGACTTGAGCCACGAGTAATGGTTGGCTTTGCTTAACAGATATCGCGGCGTATGATCCGCATCCATGTCGAAGTCCACGTCGAGTTGGTGCTTGCCGACGGTCTGGATGTTGTATGGGTCGAGGATGCGATCGAGTGTTGGTTGGGAAACCCCAAACTGGGAAGAGAGACGGATAGGAAGGTCCAAGATTTCGGTGGGGGTCAGGTTGAGAAGCTCCCAGGTGCTACACGAGAAGAAGTTTTTGAACTCCCCGGTGCAGAGAGTGACAGCGAAGGTACTGGCAGCAAAAGCCAGAGGACAACCGGCGTACATCGCTTTCTTGAGAGAAAGCGGATAGTACTTCAGATTTCGGGCAACCCTGAGAGGCGAGTCAGAGGTAGGGCCGTCAAACATCGGTTGCGGGTGACTTACCACATAGATTCGAGGTTCGCAACCGAGCCACCAGAGGTGATATGTCCCCAAGCCTCTGGTTCAATCTTTGGACCCGCAAGCATGGGTTTATCGACGTTATAGCCCAACATAGCGCAGAGCTCCAGGCCAACCTTGAGTTCAATGATCGACGTGAAGGGACTGGACTCGGGGGTGACATTGTTCTGGTTGTACTGCATTGCTGCCAGGCAGCCAACGACCGCCGGAAGCGAAATGTCGAACGACATGTGGGCAGCATATCGAGGAGAGTAAAACGGAGTGGAATGATCGGCAAGTCCTTGACTGATGTCTTGCAGGACGTCAGCTATGACCTTGACGCCTTCGTTGTACTCTGCAGATTCCTGCATTTCTTCGGTGATGAAGTTCTGGAGAGGGAGGTATTAGGTTGTGGATGGGCACTAGAAGCACAGTGAATTACCGGATCAGAAGGGAAGTAGTCTCGACGTGCTCTGCATGATTCGTTGAGAATGTAGTCGAACGACGTCTTCAGCAGGTCGCCATTCTCGCCTTTGGGACCGAGAAACCATGTCCCCATCGTGTTGAACTTTTGTTGAGCCGTCTTTGCTTCCCATCTCTGAGAACGAGGGTCGAGGAGTAGACTTTCCATAGTACAGGCTGAGAAACCTGGGATGTTAGCCTCAGGAAAGAAAGTGTACTGTGCTGTGGTCTCGAATTTCTCGCCTTTAAAGGACTGGCGGTATAGATTCGCCGCCAGAGTTCGTCATCCTCTGTCTCCTATCCGGGGGGTTGTTTTAGGTCGGTGCCGTATCAAAGTTAATGAGTTCCCTCAAATCACGGGTTCCCATTACCGCTCGTTGCTCGCCTCCTAATCGTAAATCCAGCCCATCGGGTATCATCACCTACGAGGTCATCCATGGGCCTTCCCGACTTGCGAGTCATTGGACAGCGTGGAAGAGTCGAGTTGCGCAGATAGTGGTGCGATACTGGGACGAAATCATTATTAGTGATCCGGCGAAAGGTCGCTGCCGGTTCTACATGAAATGCGTGACGAAAGGTCGACTCGAGAATAACACAATGATGTACTTACCTTCAAAGGTGGCTCAGCCAAGACCAAGATCTGTTCCAACTCTGTGTGAATGATCATTCTCGGAGGGGGTTAAGTTCGCGCCACTTGATGAGGATCCCGACGGACGAGTACCAGTCTTGCGTGCTCGTCCCGCTTCGCTATGTATGTACAGATTGGTCAGGTATTCTCGGTAATCAAAGGCCATGGCATCAACACACCCTCACTGTAAGCAGTAGGCTATTTTCATCGACTTCTCTCACCAATCTCATTCAATGGCCCTCGTCGCACTCGTATCCATACCGTTCCATCATTTCGTAGGAAGTTCATGATTGTCGTTTCTTTCCTCTTCAGCACAAGGAGTCGTTGTCAGAGGGAAATCCACCAATTCAAGTAAGCAAGATATTGAGCGCGGGCAGTAAGGGGCATCTACGCGCTGGCAGATTTCATTTCTCGGCCGTCCTTTACGTTCACTAGTATGCTGAAATGTTCCTTGTGAGCGAATACCGGCGATGAAGGGACGAATTGCGGCTTTTTGAGCCGCCAAATCGAGTCAACTGAAGCCTTTATTCGTTATGGGGAAAGTCAAGAGGACAAGCACGTAGAGTCAACGTACTGGTCGGGTACCTAGCGACATATGGCAAAATGAAGGACCCCTTGAGAAAGGACGCCAAGCATATCATGAGTAAGCTGATATCGATTAAGACACCAGGAAGAAATTAGATCCCCGAGCAGCAAATGCTCGTGAAACCACGGATGGTAGAATTCATGATGGAGGTTGCGGTGAGAGACAAAGTTGTGACATCTTGTGACGACGTCTCAGCAGTTTCGTTAGTGCCTGGTCGCACGTGAGTCACTGTCACGGCGAATGCGTCATTCATTCTTCCAATCTTGGACCCATAACGACACACATTAGCAGCCGCGACCGGGTTCGATAATTAGGCGCGTACTTCGTTAAAAAAAGCTCACTTAGAAGCAGTTCAGAGGCTGGGTGTACTAGAGATGGATCCCTGGTGATCTAAATGTACCAGTACTGGTCCAAAACGTGGGGATGCAGGAATTGTCAAGTCCAGGAACGCTCCTAAGTAACTCATGCATGCGAAGGGCTCAACTCACAGCCGACGGACGATGGGAATAACACAAAAAAAGAAAGAGCAAAACATCTAAAGTATCCTCCTTCGCTGGGCGTCGAACCCAGCTGTCGCGCGTTCGTACAAGGAATGAATGGGTGACAGAGGCGTGTACTAACCGATATACTACCAGAAAATTGACAAATAACCCTCTTCGTGACCATATCGAGCTACCTTGAATGCTGCAGGAAGTCGTGATTCGTGCGTGATTATTTCAACCAAAGAATGACCACCTCCTTTCGCGATTCCGACTGACCTTTTCACACAAAAACCTTCAGCGGTCGTGGTGGAACCTCCTCTACCCCCGCCCAAGGGTCTTCCCGCAAGCCAGTCTCAGACTTGTAACGTACTCGGCTGAACTCCCACTCCACCCTCACCCCGCCAGTATCAACACGTCCTTCCTCTCTCGCCGCCTCCGCTGCAGATTTCACCCCCTCGACAGTCTCTGCCATCACGCCTTCGAAGTTGACCACAAGAGACTTCAGTGTTCCACTGAGCTTGGCACGAGCGCGGGCGAAATCCAACAATTTCTCCCTGTCTTCGATCTCGCAAGAGGACAGTCGTATGTGCTCGAGACGGGGACACAACAATCCATCTTTCCCATCCCCCGTCTCCGTCCACCGTTGGAGCCGGTCGGATGGAATTGGCGACGTTAACGCCTTGATAATCGGATTCAACTGAGTTTGAACAGGGCGTAGATCCGGGTCGTCAGCTCCTGAAATATCAGTGTCGTAATAGAGGGCGAGGAGTTTAGCACACGGATGCCTCACGGGAGAAACAGTGCGAGACCATACGACAACGCTCAACGAGGTCAGACATTCTAGCTGAGAGAGGGTGGTCACAAACCCAGATCCGAAATCAACTGATACCCCCAAATCGACCAGATTGCAACTCGACAGCGTGACCATATCATGGAACAGTAAACCGTCGCTGTCTGAGGAGGGCTGGGACTCTGAGTTTGTCGTGGTTTCGATGCGTAGATGGGTTAACGACGGGGCGTATATAGACCTGAATAGATGCCGGATTTTGGAATATGAACAAGACACTTGGCCGATCAAGTCAAATCGCCGAAGGTGAAGCCACTTCTTCGGCGTGGAGATGTTCGTGGTACCTCCGGGGAGCGTGAGCCCCTTGTAGGTGATAGAAAGTTCGACGAGGAGAGGGAACATGGAAGACAAGGTGTCAATCAATGAATGCCCATCGATTGGGTTCGTTATAGAAAGGGTCAATGTAGTCAGATTTATCGGATGCGATACAGTCTTGAACTGATAGAGATCGCCAATGTAAAACACGTTGGCGCGAAGGGCCTGTAGGCCCGGAGACCGCTGTAGAATGGTCACGAATGGGTATGGAATCGTTAGATTCGGTATGGGGTCGAGGGTGACCTCTTCCAGTAGGGGAAAGACTCCATGTTCTTGTCTTTCCAGGAGAGCATGAAGCCCCGTAGGTACGCCATTCAATGTCAGGCATTTTAGACGACTGGATCGTCGAAGGATCATTTCCGTGAAGCTCGCTCGGAGGTCGTTGAACGATTGCTCCTCGGTCGGTGATATCCAACCGCTGTACCCCTCCCAGGACAAGACATTATCTGAGGAAGCTAATGATATCGTCAGGGGCAAGGATCCCGACCTGCTAAGCCAGCGTTCTACTCCTTCTGTTCGAGAAACGAGATCCTCATTGCGGGTCGGGAAGACGGAGTGTGAGATGTACACATGAAGGGCGCTCCACAGCCTTGGAGTGTGCAATGCGATATCTCGCCACAACCTACATACGTAGGTGAGAAGCAGGGGCGCTTCTGCGATACTGCGAGCGGGTGGCCTCTCATCTGGTAGACATTGCACAAATATGTCGCCCCAAAGGTCTCTAGGCAGCCGTCGAAATGGTGATAAAAGCGTGCGATGTCGATGGATGAACCGATTCACCTCATTGTGTCGGGCTTGGAGGCGTGAGATTTCTTCTTCGAGGTTTCGCAGTTCTGTCTCTGGATCAACCAGTAAGGCTCGGATATCCCTCAACTCCTCTGTTGAAGGAATATAGTTGGTGTCGAGAAGGTTATCAAAAGGCGAAGTGCAAGCCATTCTTCAAGCGATGACTCTGAATCAGGAAGTTAATCTCATCCAAGATCTGGAGAAAAAGAACTGAGTATACATACCCGGCCACAGGTTGCTTTACGCAGAGTAAGCGTGAAACAAAGTCTCGGTTAGGTTGGTCTTGGAGGTGAGGGAACAACGCACGCTTCTGCTAGAGCGATCGATCATTATCGATGCCGTCAGGCGTATTTCTGTGCGGCCCGGCATCTCCGTTATGCGACACGCCACTGGCAACAAGTTCAAGAAGGCTGCTATTAGATTGGATTTAAATGTTCCGGACCCATGAGCCGTACAAAAACTAAGCAGGAGTCTATCGTACACTATATGGTAGCCCTAGCCGTCGTACCCGACATTCAGATATCCCGCTCCTCCGAGTTTTGAAAGCTCCTCCCACAACGACTGGAGCTGATCAGTTTCGGAACGGGGGAACGCCGAACCGGATAGATACAGATTCAGCACCAAACCTCCCTTTCCCCGAGCTTTAAGAACCTCGTTCCGCCTCGCGACTGCTTCGAAAATCTCACAGGCATACAACAGCCAAAATCGACCCTCGGAATTCGTATTCATCCCGATCATGAGGTACAAGTTCAGAGTTTGGAGATCCATGAGATGGGTGTCCGCAGACTGAAGACTCACGATCTTGGCAAGCGAAGAAAGAATGTCAGAAGTCTGAACCAACTCCTCCATCTGCCCGGGCGGCCCATCCAGAATCCCATCGAGCGAAAGCTCACGGAGTGAGTTATCACAGGAATGGAGTAGCGCGAGGATATCGTTGCAAGAGCTGAAGAATGCGCCCTCCAGCTCGAGCCTTGTGATTT
Source organism: Marasmius sp. AFHP31 (assembly GCA_024721195.1). Lineage (NCBI taxonomy): Eukaryota > Fungi > Basidiomycota > Agaricomycetes > Agaricales > Marasmiaceae > Marasmius > Marasmius sp. AFHP31. The sequence continues at coordinate 3,004 of JANHQD010001649.1, read as the reverse complement.
TGCACCGAGATCGAACCACCATTTCGTGAGCATGCTTGACCGAGCTTTCCTCACAGTTGTAGTCGAGGAGCATGAGGCAATCCAGATTCGGGACGTTGAGAGACGTGAGAATCCTCCCTTCTCCGCGGTCATTTCCAAGCTCCAGCATCTTCAACGCGGGCAGAGTCAGTTGAGGATACACATCGGTGACCCTACCCATCGCACGGGTCCGAATGGCGACGATAGAAGCGGAAGTGGCAAGGCTGAGGACATGGTAACCGTCATTACGCCTCCTATCACGAAACACAACACGTTCAAGCTGACCCCACGGCAGTTTAAAGTTTCGTTTTGCGTGCCAGAACCCATACGACATGAATTGGTTCAGCTTTGGTGCGTACTCAAACGCATCAATTAGATATCCCGGTGTCTTGCGGGCGAACGAGTTGCGCTTCAGCGTAATCTCGAGGTACTCGAGACGAGATATCTTCCCTCGGATTTCGCCGAGAGGTTCAAGATTCGCGTAGGAATTTCGTCCTTGCATGTCCATTTCCAAAACGAAGGATATCCAGTAATTTGAGTGGCCCACCAGTACACGCAGCAGGTCGACTTCCAGAGGCGTGTAGTACCAGCTTCCAACCATCCGAAAGGAGAACCGTAAACCGGACGTTTGAGAAGAGGTCTGGCAACCCAGCTTGAGCCATCGTTTCAGCACGGTACACGCCCTTTCACGTAAGCCGGCCAGATCGCGGTCATTGGATCCTAGGATATTGTCGGGAAGCTGATCGAGGGGGAAGTAATCGAATTCTTGCCAGATTACTTTCGTACTTTGTGCAACAAATCTCCAGTGTCTACAGACGGATCCCAGAGTGATAGGTTGAGCTTTGGGGAAAAGAGGATGGCGGAAGGGCGATTCGCGAGGATGGGAGGTGTGTGTGAGGACAAATATTTCCGAAAGTAGTTCGTTGGGAAGCTTCTTTATCGAGCATACTTGTCTTGGTGCTTCGGGCATGCTGTAGTGCTAATTGAATTCCAATCAGTAAAATGCTCGTTATGAGTCGAGTAAGAGCGTACCAATTTAGGGGCAGAACTTCCGACTGGTTTTCGAGAAGGGGGAATAGGTTAGAAAAGTTGTACCCTCTCGTTGAGTGTGGCAACGAGTTTTATACCTCACTCGTCGTCGCGTTGACAACCTGCCACCCCCCGTCAGCGATGACTTTCCCTTCAACGAATCCCTCCCGTGCTTGCTTGGACCTTTGCTGGGCCTCGAGTTCTTGTATCTCCAGCACGGCCTACGTCAATGCCACAAGATATACCAGGGTGGCACAAACAATGGCTGACGGTATCAAACTCTTTCGGGAGCCACTCTTGTGCTTCGTTAGACTCAGGACGTGAGGTACGAGATCATACATAGTACGCAACGCGTAATGATACAACTCTACCTTCCCTTCGTCAAGTCCGATGCTCGTCTATCCCGATGGCCTAAGCCGACAGATCCAAATCCTACTTTCTTTTTCCATTAATCAGTATCGTAATCCCAGCGGCGTAGAGTAGGTCCGCCCACTCGCCTCAAAAGCCATTCCTCTCGATCTCTATTCTCGACTATTCTCCAGAGCCCTCCATTCTGGGCGATGCGGCAAAGCAGCCGAACATCCCTCCATTCGCGGTTCTGCGGGAGTCATTGGATGAACGGATCTTATAGACAGCTTTGATGCGCCGATCCTCCTGAACATACCAAAAATGGCCGGCCGAAGATATGACTCTGGTGGAAGTGGCGCTCAACCCGAGCTATGAGAAGTGTCTTCCACCTGTCGTAACTACCCAGGCAGCGCTTTCCGAAACGAAACCTATGGCGCTCGAAAGCTATGGAATGCAGAGTCTATGCCAGCCTCGAGGGTCGAGAGGATTGTCAGATCGTTGGAGTTTTGACGAATGTTATCCGGCATTTTTCGCTGTTGGATTTTCAAAGCTCGTAAGGTAGGTGGAGCATTTGTCCGACTAGTACGTGTTTCAAGTTTGTGTGGGGGTAGGTAAGCTGTAAGGTCATTCGGATGTAAGGTCATTCGGAGAACGTAATGGCACCTACTGAGATATCGAGGTCTTCCGACTCGTATAAATATTTGATATCTGGACAGTTTCTTTCTCCAGTCCAAAAACATCTCAAAAGACATCCAACCTACAAATCAGTCAGTCATTTAAAACTCATATACTCACACCTCACATAATTACTCTCGCACCCAGACACCAAGTAATCATGGCGTCTTCATGACACCTAATCGATTTGCGTAGCGATTAATATGCCCTCTGTGGTTCGTTGAATCGATTCCAACTCTGCCTTCTACCGCGATGGAGTAGTTTTCGTTTTGTAAGTGTTGTGACTGAAATATCTATATGTCCGCGTCTGCGTGTCTTCAGTATCATCGATATGTACGAACGCTCGGGGTTTGGCCTGTTATGGTGCACTTGATTTTGGCTCGGGTCATGAGCGCGGCCTGCTGTCGGCGAGAATGAAGATGGATTCTATGGCCTGCAAAGGCACCCCCTGAATTGACGCGTCGAGTTATGCCAAAGAGACATGGTGGTGTAGAAGAAAGCTGCGGCTTCCGGCTTTCGGCGCCGGTCCTATACCGGTTCAAGCAATTAGCGACAGGCAGATGAGTTTAGAAGGAGAGTCTAGCTTACACCGTATTCAAGAGGGGGCATACATACTATTTATATAGGATCGAGAGCTCATACCAAATCATAAACCATAATGAACATAAGTAGCAACGAAAGAAAGAAGGCCATCGAGGCCGAAGCCGGGACCGGAATACGAGTGATAACAGGTAGCTTTTCCGTTTGTGTTTCCACTTCAATACCTCCGTTTTTCTTCTTCCTCCTCCATCTCTTCCTCCTTCATCTCCTCCAAACACTCAGCCATCTCCATCGTGCGCTGCCACTCCATCTCCCTCATCTCAATATCCGTCGGCGTCTCAAACCGTCTCCGCCACCACACAGGCGACGACGAAAGTGACATCGTATCCGAAGT
>JANHQD010001648.1:0-15458 GCA_024721195.1 Marasmius sp. AFHP31 | reverse complement strand
CTTCTCCACCAACAACGATCCCTCGTTCTCGTTCAAGGACGAGGCCTCCAAGGCCACTATCTTCACCCCCTCTAAAGAAAGCATCGGCACCGACAACATGCAACCGTTCCAACGTCGACTCGGTATCTGAGCGATGTGACGATGTTGATAGAGGCTGGACATTGCGAGAGAAACTCCTAACAGAGTTATCTACGTTGGGGGCCCGAAATTTCAAGGGTAGGCCGCTGTGGCGTCGCTTTCAACGCCCTTAACCTAGAACTTCCCCTGGCTCTTACCACCTCTCCTCGCAGAGCCTTATGCCGACGAATACAACAGGTGAGCCGCGGAACTCTCACGCCTTTCATATACCTTATTTTTCCTCCTGGTCATAGATCCTCGAAACGTCTTTGATCCACGGACATTCACTTACTGCTCGAGCTTTGTGGTCGCGTTGGTCACCACGAGAACTTTACCACAAACGAAGACAAACGGTCAGTCCATTTTGTTGTCATCACCTTCGTCTTTCCTCATCCACCATCTACAGCCAGTATCTTCCTCTGAACTCTTTCCAAACGAAGACAAACGGTAAGTGCTTACCTGATACACCCTTTCCGTTCCTCCTTCATTCCTTCTCCTCTAACTCTCATCATTGCTGTACCCTCTTCTCAACTCCATCCAAACAAAGACAAACGGTAAGTGCTTACCTGATCCCACCCTTTCTGTTCCTCCTTCATTCCTTCTCCTCTAGCTCTCATCATCGCTGTACCCTCTCCTCAACTCCATCCAAACGAAGACAAACGGTAAGTGCTTACCTGATCCCACCCTTTCCGTTTCCTTCTTCATTCCTTCTCTTCCAGTTCTCATCATCGCCATGGCTCGCAAACCCGCCAAATCGCTAGCACACCTTCCCTTCGATCAACAATATCTCCATCGTCGTCGACGCTGGGCAACGCCAGCCGACAAATCAGGCCGAAGCCTATACCTCTTAATCGGCACGATCAACGGGAAAAGTTTCGTGAAGGTTGGACGATCGGGAGACGTGAACGCACGATTCGTGCAACATGAGAGGAGATGCCGGGCAGTCAAATGGGAGATCGTGGGCTCTTGGATCGCCAAGCACTCGCACAAGGCCGGTACGTCGTTGTTCTCTTGCTTCTTAGACCGCCTCTGACCTCGACAAAGAATTGCTGGCGCACATCAAACTCCAACAACTCGGATTCGTCAAGTTCAAACGAGCATGTTCATGTGCGTCGTTCCTCGGTCTAACCTCCCTTCTCCTCCTCAGCCCTCGATCCAGGCAACAGAGACCATAACGAACGTTTCGTGTTCCCCGGACGAAGGCTGTACAAGGTGTTGGAATTAGCAGAAATGGTTATTCGGGGCGAGTTGAACGTGTAAATACCGATTTGGTTGTCTATTTTATCTCGAAGGGTCTCAAGTTAATGGTTTGGAATATGCAGGAAAGTCGTAGCGTAGATTTATACCTACTAAAACCCCAGAAAAAAGCTATAACAATCCCCGGTTCGTCATGTTTATCTTTTTACTTATCGTTCTATCTCTTACTGACACTCTTTTAGATTGTTATGCGCGTTTCCTACGCGTTCGACGCGTTATTACTCACCCTCGAGGTTAGCAGCAATCGACACGATCCTGGAGCTTGAGATACGCGTTGTAAACTGGCTGGATGGGTCAACTGGGTTGCTGGTGCGTGTCCCGCAGAGTTCTTCTACCGAGACTGAAAGCGTCAACGCCGTTAAGACAAGGATACTTACTGCTTATTCTTAGGGTGATCTTCAAGGGTCGAAGACGCGACATGAACGCACAGACACGCAAGAGTGAAGACGCACCGACAGGGAAGAGGTGCAGAACGTCCATCATTCATTCCCTATCGACACACTCTCTTTCCCTTTCCATCGTGGGCTCGTACTTCATGTACGATGCTTCATGAACGTACGGTGCTTCATGAACGTACGGTGCTGCATGAACGTACGGTGCTGCATGAACGTACGGTGCTGCCAGCTGGGCCTCATATCCTGGCACCTGCGCTGTAACTTCCGCCAAAGGCAGAATAAGCGCTCGTGGCGTCAACTTGGACTTAGTTGCGCCTTGTCAACATTCTGGAAGTCGCTTGCCGAGATGTGGATCTCCAGACTCGGACATGTGCAGCGTGTTGGGTGGTCCGACTCCGAGGTTGGCATGCATCGTCGTACAAGCTCAAGGGAGCCTCGACAACCAAGCAACGACCGGTCACTACCGCACGCTCTGACCCTGGCAAATCGTTGTAGGGTGGGCGGTGGTCAGTGGCGTGGCCAACACGTCGTGGTTCGCGAATCGCCGGGGAGTTCATCGAGCGGCGGGCCTCGAGGCCATAGCTGATACCTTAGAGTCTGGAGTCTGGACCCTTCAATCACACCTGCTTATTGATCTTTATACGCTCTACATACGTTCTGTACATGTTCTGGGGGCTAATACGATATATTTTGTACAAAATAAATGGGGGGAAAATTCCCGCTCGAGCGGCGGCTAAGCCGCTCCGGCGGTTCCAGAGCGGAGCGGGGTACCGTTGAATGACTCCGGAGCGGAGCGGGAGTCGAGTCGAGCGAGCTGTTGGCAACGCTAGGCTGTAACTAATGATGGTCAAGGAAAGGGTTGGACTGGCATTGCGCCTACATAAGTAGTAGTAATCCATTCTCAGCTGACCCTTTTTACCCTAAGTCGTGCTATGGAAGACCTCAGTAGAGTCGGCTCAATTGTATAACCACCCCCCCTCACGGCATTCCAGTCATCAGAAGATTCGCCAGATCTTGGTCCTTTCCTAGTACTTCTCCATCTCACCTCTTGGGCCCTCATGTTGAGGAACTAAAACCTCCGAGTCGACGCTACGTAGATTTATTACGTTCTCGAATGAGTCAAGGGCTGACTCTCCATACATTGCAGAGAAGGCGAGTAAATGCGTATTCAAAAGCTACTTACAAAGCATAGCAGGCCCCTTTTTCACACGACAGTGACGACTGAACGCGGTTTTTCCGGCTCTGAGTGGTGAAAAACTCCGGAAATTCTTCCCATATGCGAGGGACCCAGGAGAGGGTGGGGTTGTGGACGCTGAGTTGCTTCATGTGATTGCGTCCTGGCAACTGCGACAGGATCTTCCCCGAAGTCTTCTACAATAGACCTGCAGAGCGATATGCTCTTTACCGCTCGTCCTGTTTCGAGGCTGGCCCCGGACGATGGGATAGCGGCAATGAACGAGTGGTCCAAAGAAGCATGCACTCTGGAGCGTCTGTCGGACCATTGTCGAATATTGAGGAGGAACCGTGCAGTGAGCAGACCGGATATTCTGTGGCATTGATATATAAGGTGTGACGCCGAGGTGGAGTAACAGAATAATAAAGCCGAATATAAACTCACGGAAGGGTAAAAGGATTGAGCAAGCGTTGAAAGAAGCTTCCGGGCTGTTTTCGGCCGAGAGTCAGTATCGCGAGACTCGCATTAGGAGGTAAAGCCTACAGGGGCGTGCTATTATGACAGAAAGATCTGTCAGTAGGCGAAACGTCGTCTTGCACGAGTTGGATACTCACGAAGTTGAGAACAACAGCTCCCAAAGTGAAAATGGAAACCATACTGAGTAGAAACCGATTGACCGACTGCCGACGACTATGAGCCCTGCAAGCTTACCAGATGTAGATGAGGCCTGAAACGAAGTTAAACTTGTGCGTGATTCAATGTTGAATGACTTGCCTTGCTCGAAAAGAAGATACATAACACCTTTCTTCTGCTTCCACAATGGACCACCTACTCGAAAGGCTTGAATACTCCGTCCGACGGTGAGAACGGCCGCAGAAAACTCAAACACAACTATCATTATTGAAAGCAGTGTGTTGACTGAGCGATATATCGAGGTTTCGGCGTTAGTAACATACGACTACGTGGTACAAAAAGGCAATTGACCTCTGTGTGTGGTCAGGACAAGAGAAAATGAACAAGAGAAAGCAGTCCGCACATCGGGAGACTACGCGAGCCCACACATTTCATGCCTGGGACAGACGCCTAGGTAAAAATCCTGGTGAGCTCGAGGATGCCGAGCAAGGTGGTTCGTCTGACATACAATGTCTAGCGCGATACAAGATAGCCCGAGCAGTGAGAGATAAACTAGTATCGGTCGTTTCTGGCCAAACATAGCATAGGTCCGGGCCGTGAATGTTACTAATACCGTGGAGGGACTCAGGTTCGCGGTGAGCTCGATTGAAAGATAACTCACTGATGACAGAGGAGCGTCCGAAGACGCTCAAGGCTCCAATAATCTTGTACCATGTATCACAGCTGGAAAAGGGGACCGCTGAGTATGGTATCGGAAGTGACCACCAATGTCTCCTCACTGAAATACAGGGGTAGGTGAGCGATACGTCGACCGAACCTGGCTTAGTGGTGAAGTACGCACCCTGCTTCCTAGCTTTTTCGAGATTGCCAGGAGGTACAATACGTTCGCCATCAAGGCGTATCGGCAACATATGTATAATCCCGTTGATAACTTCTTTTCAGCTTTCCAAATGTACTTGACTTCCATTGGAAAAGTAAGGGCATAGTCGTAATAGATCAGTACTTGGAATATTCGTGAGCAAGATATCGCTGATGTGGGAGAGGATGTTCCCACGCACCTATACTGGCCCACTGTAGCCTAAATTGGAGTATACTGTAATATCACGGATGGTCAGATAATAGGTTATGTAGAGGAGACTTCGACATACCGAGTAGTGGCCGCCAGCTCCTCTTTAGTGGGCATGAGTACCCTGATCAACAAGGCCAAACTTGAGCTCAAATTATGTGTGTATGTGGAGGAAAATTCTGGCAGTGGTCGAGATTTTGAGTGCCCTTTTCAACCCACACCGACAAGACAAATTAGGATCCTGGTCAATACACCATTATCGCATTCCTAGTCATGATTAATGAGCTCTCGTCACTGCTGGCACGCAGTGATTGCACATGCATGGTTATTGCGGCGGAACTGCTGTACACATCCCCTTTGTGACTTCAATGCTCCCCACCAATGGTTTTACTAGGCCTATCACTGACAGCAGGCAACTATCAACATGATGGATGTAGGATAATGTTTTGAATGGAAATCACGACCCTGTGCACCCTGATACGTCCCCAACGCCCTCAGCTGAATTGGTGCGAGATGATTATTGTATGATACATCACGGCTCAACAAGATGTGTCTGTTCCGAATCAAATACACGGATCGAGACCCTTCAGAGGAGATATCGATTACTAGCTTCGAGCACGGGCATATTGTTTTTGACCCTCTTCTGTCTCACCGGCGGAGGAACGACTCACGTCCCCAAACTGATCATTGTTGAGAACCGGAGTGGCACCTATCTCTCCCCCGAAAGGAAAAGCCGATCCGAAAACAGAACAAGTCAGGGTTCAAATTCCCCGACACATACGGCATCCCGTACCTGTACATGATATCCTCGGTCTTTACACAAAAAGGTGGCCACAAGGATAAGCGGTGTCATGGCCGTGAAGGTCGAACAGAGCTAACACGCTGCTACTGCATTACTGCATTACTGCGAGTGCCTTGAGCAAGACAAACCTATACTCTGTATACAAACTAAAGGCTGTAGATAGGTTCAACATGACAGACGCAGCACCGTTCGACTGATGGTGGCTGGAATCTCCTTCCTGTGCAAATGATTGGTACCGGGTAGCGAACGAAAAGTAGAACTTGGTCGCGAAGGAGAATGGGGGTCATTGATAAGGTTCTTCGTAGGTGCTTTGACCATGATTGATGCGGGTAGTACTAGGCGGTACTCCTGATTGCATCAGAGTTATAGCCGGCAAGTAGGTCGAAACATGGGTCATCTCACATCCTCCCCTAACTTACACGAATCCGCCCATTGTATTTCCACCAACCGAACCCTTAACCGCGTAGGGGAAGACGTAGGATATCTTCGGCGAGGACGTCCCTGATGGATGATAGGGGAGGGCCATAGAGCTAGCGAGCGTTCTGGATACTGAACCCAATCCGACATTTGAGTAAGATCCACGTTTGCGTACCAACGACTTCTGTCGCTCAAATATATGCACTGGCCCCTTGTATGCCGATAGACATTTCCGATGGTCACGGCATCAAGCCTCTGCACTACTCGTGATATCATGAAAGCCTGTTCGCCCAGCCCGAGAAGCATATCTCCGCAACGACGAAGTCTTTGTGTCACTGTGTTAGGGCCTCAATGGCTACTACCGATCACAGTTCCCCACACCAAAGTAGCTTTGCACTTCTCTGCTTCAAGGGAGCGTACGACGGAGCCTCGTAACCTCCCACAACTCCGAGCGCTTGAACCTTCACATCCCGCACCATCTCCAGGATTGAACTCACCGACCGCAACTGCTGGTGCACATGTTGGCCGGTAGCTCTATGATGCTTCCTAGATCAAAAGTGCCGGGTATTGTCCATTCGACGACGACGACGAAAAACGTCGAAGTGGCTGTGCATGGATGCAGTCGGGTCGTTTCCTCCTCACTGAAGCTCAGATAACGGCGGGAGAAGAAGAAATTGTGGTGGCAGAAATAATTCTGATGGAGAGTTTCTGTCGAAGAAGGGAGAGTTGAGTGAGAGGATTCAGCTATAGGCTAAGTCATATTATCTTGCTTGCGCTAAATCTAAGAGAGAGTGAGGCCGTTGTGCACTGAGAGAAAGCAGAACATGCATTATTCAGTGCCAATAGTAAAATTGACGAAGCGAGCGATTCTGATTCATAATGATCATGATGGTGTGGTCGAGGGGAGGAGCGTTCGTCACATTTGTCACCCTTGATCACACGCTCTATTCAGATTCTTTGACGCCCAGTGGTAGCTCAAGCGCCTTTTCTATCCGTTTCTTCTGGTCTACAAACAACTTGACACTCAACAGCATCAATCTTCCTGAACCCACATGTAGAAAAAGATAAATCTACGAGATGTCAGTAGGTATTATAAGCGTGGAAGTGTTATAGAGAGTCTGAGTGAAAACAAAAGTTTTTTGTGTATGTCCGTGGGAACTACGAAGCCACCCAATACAGTGAATCATGTGACAAGCCAAAAGTAGTAAGTAAGAAGGTTAGGTGGCTCGGATGCGCGAAGTATAGACTCGCTGGCACCTGCCACGTTGCGAAAGCTCCTAGGTTTAGATAGCCCATTCAGCCTCTGAGCCTACGAAAACTAGACAAAATCAGACTGTTGAACTGTCATCAATGTATGATTACGGGTTCTTCGCCAGCCAGATGGACGTCTTCAAACTTCAAAGTTACTCAATGTACTATGTGGTCGTGCAGATACAACGAAGAAGATATCCGGTCAAATAGAAAAAGCCTCGGAGACTAGATGTTCCTGGGGCCGGGTTTCGACAGGGTCATCAGGATCGTAGCACTGACACACGGTAGTCCGCTAGATAATAGATTGAGGAAAAGATCGAGGAGGTCGCGTTGAATTTCGGTACAACAAAATTATGTATTATTCGACAGCCACAAATAAGTACTTGTACGGAATTCATGATCATATTTACTCTCTCTCCGGCACAATTCAATCAAGTCATGACTATGAAGCGCATAGAACACGAACAAAAGCAGTGACATCTACCGCATCGTCTTCTATCAACGGCTTGTTCATCTCCGCCACTTCTACCCTGATCGCGCTCAATCCACTTCTCGTCACCGCCGAAGGGTACCCCCAACCGATGCCTTTCTTGAAGATATGACATTCACCTGATAGGAACCTCCGAGTGAATACATCACGTCTGCTGAGAATAACATGAGACGTTACTTGCCACTCTTCCTTATCGGAAGGTTTACCAGTGGGTCGTTGATATTTGAGATAGCAAATACAACCTGTGCACAACAACCGGATTTGGGAGCATCCACACATTTGATATATATCGAAACAATGTTGTCAGTGAGGCTGCTGTTCATGTTTTTGTTCCCTCGTGGGTAAACTATGATGGTCCTGAGCGGGCTGAGCGTTCCGATGGTCAAGTAAAGGACCGGGGGCGCACCATTTGTACCCTCCACAAACGAACGATTCGCTTGCAATCAAGTCTTCTGAAACCTCACTCCACCTCTCGATTCGCAACGTAGACGACTTGAAGTCCAGGTACGAGTCTTCCATGTGTTTTGCTATAAAGGCCGTCGCTGGATTGGTAGTATGGTTATCCATGAGGCAGGACGTAGGGGAAGGAGTCACCACTCACTATCCTTCACAGATAACAGTTGTTCCATGGGTCGAGGGGACAAAGGTTTGTCGTCGCTTAAAACACCAAGTTTTCCTTTCTTCGGAACCAAGTGAACGGTTTCGGTTTCCTCGAACACTCGAAGGAAAACGAAAACTTGCAGGGGTGTCTCTGAGACAACGGCTTGATGATCTAGTAGTCGTTTTTTCGCATCAAAATACGTAAAGCCAGAATCGGGATCATTCTCAGTGAACTTGTGATAGCCATCTGACGATAATTGAGTCTGTGAAACGACGGATGATGATTGATGCAAGCCTTACGAGTAGTAACATAGACCTCAGGATCGTCATGTAAAGAGACTACGAGGGCGAAGTGTGAGTCGGAGGTCTGGTTTCCTGATTTGACTTCAGGTGGATCTCGTGCAAGATAAATGGACATCACGTCTTGTTCTGCTGTGAACCCAAGGGAAGGGTGGCCGAGAGGATAGAAAAGTAGCTTCCTATCCGGATGGGATAAGTAGCGAACGGACAACAAACGAGTAAAAGAAAGGGAAATCGGACCATTTTTGCCCTCCACACTCGAAGCTCTGGCTTACAAGCCCCTCCACGGAATCTAATAAAGATCTCTCTGGTGTCCATGTATAGAAACAAAATTCCTTCTCCCGATTGAGCTGTTCTTGGGTATCTGGAAGATGCTTTTCGATGAATGATTGATCTATTGGCCTGTTTTCGTCAGTAGAGTCGAAGATAACTGAAGGAGAAGGCTACTGACGAGTGCGAACGGATATCATGATGGGCGTTGTGGAGAGAGGGCTTTAGACGTCACCCTACGCATGATCTGAGCATGTTGATAATTAGTCGGAGGAACCGTGGACCTACAGGTTGTGGACCAGCCTTGCTTTCGGTCACGATGGTCCAAGCTAGGCTGCATCATCATGAACTTTAAATCTTGTCATCAGAACCGCTCACAGTGCGGGTGATGACGCATTCCGCCGCTCGACTCAACTCCAGACTCCTCTGCCGCTTTAATCTCCACAAGCTTTGCGTCAGACGATTCACGTTTCCCTTCCCATTCTCACACTCGATACCCCAACCTAGTTCCTTACCTTCAACCAACTCCCCGATCCACGACTATTATCCTACCGCCCGTTTACGCAGCCGCCGGCAATGCCCATCGATGGTATATGCACCTCATGCTTCAACTCGAGCAAGGTCCGACTCTCGCTAATCGGTCTAAGTAGGATAAGCGCGAGTTGGGCCGATAGCATCGTTCTCCGAGCTCAGGAATAACATTTCCACATGGGAGCTCGACAAAACGTTTCCAACGTTAGAGATCCCTGGAATAAATGCCCCGGAGTGGCATACGCGTTTTGGTTGCGCTAATACACTCGCTGAGAGCTAGAGACAGATGCACGGGCCGACCCCCGAGAAGTCTTTCTCCATACCTCGTTCATACTAGATCAGGGGACACAAAGGCTCGGTTATAGTAGTTGAGTGGCATAATCGATAGTGACTATGCGTATGTGGCCGCAGAAAGAGACTCGTAGCAATCAACAACAGACTGTTGGGTGAGAGCTTACCAGCGCTGGTCATACGGTGCCTCTCCCCGAGACTAATCCCAGCGTTGGGGTCGTTCATGTGGACACGTCGATGTCAGCACATACATAGTATCGGTCGCGGCAGCTCAAATCCCTCTGAGTAGGTTCTGGCACGTTCTGAGGCCCTGTGAACCCAGGATATCCTCCTAGCCGTGCCGCTCAGAGCGTTAGGTTTAATCCAAACCTGGTACGGAAACCGAAAATTAACACATATTCACCCCTTTTAGTACCGATATTGCCAGACAATAATCATGTCACGGAAGGTACGAGTGTCTTGACAGTGTCGTCCATCGATTTCGAGAAAAGTCGAGCACAACGTAAAATCCTTATCGAGCCCGATTTCCGAAACGTTTATTCGGCCGATCAAAATTTAACAAGATGCTGGCTCGCGTCAGAACCCCTTTCCTTCCGGCTAACGACGTAAGTAATCGTAGGTCGTCCCACGAAATTCCCCGCTGATAAATCTGGTCCCACCCCATGGTGGGGTAGTTACCAACAACCACAATCCGAACGCGCTCCTCGACGCGTCGCCATAAAGCTCCGACATGCCGCTCATGACTGGTCCAGGCGAGAGAAAACTAGAGACAGCAAAAGGGATTCTATGGGGTGGGGACTGATTGGTCAGCAGGCGATTTCCTGGGACGGCCTATGATTATGTCGTTAGCTGGAAGTTACGTTGTCCTGAGTCATCTTGCCCCAGAACCACTATCCAGCTTCAGAGATGGAAATGGACTCTTCGTGAGCAACTTTCTACACTACTTGCCGCTTGCACTAACTTTTCGTTACAGGAGGTACTCCGAAAGATCTTGGAACACAGTCCTCTTTGAACTTTCTCTGTTCAATTGGAGTGAAACTCCGTGGGTGCTTGTAAAGGTCTATAGGTGCATTGAAGCGTGCTATCATGTGGAGGATGCAAACCTTCGTGCCCGAAAATGAATCGTTGAATGTTTTCTATCATTGTGTTCTGGGGCTCCGTAATAATGATTTGATCAGAACACCGGCGATCGGCCGAATTGACCACGCGAGAACAGGTTCAAAGAAGCTTTTGCAAACCTCTGCAATCAACCATCACCATGCCCTCGACGCGTGGCGACCTCGACTGCAAATTTCCCTTTGAACTTGTTATACAAACCCTCGACCAATGTGACCAAGAAACTCTACTCACCTGCTCTCTCGTCTGCCGTTCTTGGATGCCTAGTTGCCGCTCGCAAATCTTTCGGGAATTTGAGATCGGTGGTGGAAATGAACAACAGTGCCTCGAAATTGCTTCCCTTCTCGAATCGAAACACTCCACCATCCCCGAATTCATTGAGGAGATGAAACTCGATCTGAAATATACCGACCTCACCCTCACCTCATGCCATTCTCTGGAGACGATCTTGAGGCATCTAAAAAATCGTTGTCGGTTGCTGAAAAAGCTATATCTGGCCTACAATGGCATGGCACTACTCTCGTCTATGGCACAGGTATCCAATCTCGGAACTTTTGCTCAACAATTAGTGGCTTCGCTCGAGTGTATCACCGAGCTCGAGTTGCATTTATACCACGAACATGACACGAGGATTTTGATTGAGTTTACTTCTTCATTTCCTCAACTGGAGGTTCTCAAGATGCATAGCGGATACGAATGGGAATCAGATCATGCACACCTCCTGCCCTATACTCTTCCCTCATCGCTGAGAACACTGCAGTTCGGAGGAGACGATGACGTGCAGGTAGAGGGCCTGGCGCCTTATGATCGGTGGCTCAGTCTCCAGATCCCTTTGCACCTTTCGAACCTCTCCATTTACAAGATTAAAGTGCAAGGGTCAAACAGACGTCTTCATCCAGACATTGGACCCTTTCTCCGCCGCTGTACAGAATTGCGGTTCCTACATCTCGGATTCGACACCGGCTATGTGATACTTGGTGCAAAAGGTGATTCAGATCCTCTCATTAGTTGCGTGTTTGACAATACTCACTATCTGCTCATTTTTTCAGCATTCTATGACCTTTCGATGTCACAACACCTCGAGATTCTTGTAGTGAGCATTCGGAACGTTGCTGAAACTCGCCTTGACTCGGTATTGTTGGGCTTGATCCAAAATATGCTCAACACACTCACCTCTCCTTGCCTTCGTAACATCTCCTTCAACGTCTCTGGAAGCGGTTCTCGAAGGAGATTGGGACATTATGGATTCATTACTCTCCGCCACAAGATTCGCCATCGTTCGCGTAGAGCTTATCATTCCATTCTCGGATGTAACTCTTAACGATGGAATGAGCGAGAAGGACCTCCCCCGAGCACGACAGGTCTTTCCGAGGTGCAATAAACAAGGCTGGTTATTAGTGATCTGAGCGCCTTTTACAGTCAAAACAAGAACTTGGGAAGATTATGAGGGCCGACTGAATTTTAGGTATCACAATGAGAATGATTGGGCATGCAGAAGGTTCCTGGTGTAAGATACTTATAATATTTATCTCAGAACATTTAGTCAGTGTTTTTTCTTGTCTCACGGCATTGTCGCTCTCAGCTGCGAATTCCCAGACCCATTCTTCAATAGCCTCTCGATGCCTAAATTGTATGCTCGTTATCACATCTTGGATCTTGGTTGTATTTGCCAGCTATGGCTATGGATGCTGTGGAAAGCTGGGCAGTGGAGCAGGTATGTGAGAACGCGTCACTCTGAACTAAACCATCATTGGGCTCGAACAAAAACCCCTTGGACGATGGACTCTTCATAAGTAATCAGGACGCCAGTATTGAGTATTGCTCACATCTGAAACCGCTTGCAGACCAGATCTGGTTAAAGAAGGCCATCTGAAGTTGAACCACTTCGTATCAGTAGAAGTGCTGCTCAAGGTCCTCAGACATGGTCGTTCTTCCGATCTGTTCAACTGGAACGACATACCGTGGTCGCTGACAAGGGTTTGTAGGTGTGCTTTACAACGTTTTCCCTCCCATTCCTTGGAAACTGACTATTCTATAGGCATTGGCGCCAGGTTGCATTGGCTGATCAGCACCTTTGGACATGGGTCAAGGTTCACACGGACTGTCTGCTTGCAAGGCTTCCGGAAACTGGAGGCATCGGAGCCCTCATAAGCATAGCTCGTTTCACGGATCCTCACCTGCTCGATATTATTATCCATCTTCCCGACTCTGAAAGCCCGCAAAGTTCTCTCCAAAAGTTAGGTGATATCATCCGAGGATCATGTCATAGATGGAGATCCCTAAGCTGCCAAATTTCAATTGTGACCTCTGACCGTTTTTACCCGTGGCTCCTCCTCTTGAGCGAGCAAGGTGTGGGATAATTGGAGAAGAAACTGGATCTTGATTACGTCCCAGATACCAAGTACAATTCGGCAACGATTGATCACATTCCTGGCCCAAACCCAAATCTCAAAGAACTGTCGATCTCGTGGTCGCCTGTTCAGTTCGGTCGACTTCTGGATCTGCCGTGGAGACAGATAACTGTTCTCAAGTTAATGGCGTGCTGGGTTGAGAGCACATCTTCCTTTCAAGATATCCTACAATTGGTTAGCAGGACTCTGGAGGTACTCTTTGTTGACGTGAAAGTCTCGTCGCCTATTCTGCCCATCACTCTCCTCGCATTGCACACCTTTCACGTTGTTGATGGCCGTTACTGTAATCCATTTATGGTTCTGCGCCTAGAAAATCTTGAGGTATTCCGACCTCGTACTTACTACATGACTGGAGTCTCTGGGACGGTTCAAAGATCCAATGCTAAAGTGAAGAACCTGACTCTTCGCGCTGACGAAATGAACGAGGCGGTTATCTCGTTGGAAGATTTTCTTCAGGACGTGAGCTCGACGGTTACGAAACTCACGTTGAAGGGGATGTGCCCCATCCGTATGTCGGACAGGATTGTATCATCTCCGATGGACTTTCTACCCAAAATCGAGTCGTTCAGAGTGAAGGTGGATAACCCACTTCCAGGTCTGACAATCAAGTTGATGTCTTGGGCAGAGAATCCATGCAGAGGTTTGGCATCGTTGGAAACGGTGATCAAGGCTTCCAAGAGGATGCAAAGCTTGAAGCTACTGAAGATTGAGGCTTACATGAATACTAGTGCCACCTCGGAGAAGCCTGATCGCGGGCTTCTGGATGAGATTGCCGTAATGAAGGAATGAGTCGAGGTAGAGGTTCAGTACGTGAGACCGTCGTCGGGATCCTTGCGAAATCCGGCGGCACTCCTACAATCTCGAGTGGATGGTTACGTCTCTCGAAGCTGGAGGTGATGTTCAGGTACGCCTATATTGTCCGTCCGGAACGAGTAGCTAACAATCTGCTTTAGTAGGCCACAACATCCATCAATAATGTCTTCCTGTTCATTGAAAGGTACCTTACAACGGGTCCAGAATTCCGGACGTCGGTGAGCTTGTCCGATATTGAGCGTAGTGCAGTACTTTTGATTTTTGCTCACCACCTACTAGCTGTCCAGATCCCCATGCTGCGAGAGGTCATGAAGTCGTATGCGGACCAGCAGCTGGGACCTCCTCAAGAGTCCAAGTGTCATTTTGCACAGACTGGTGGAATTAATGCACGAGCCGGCCCTGAGAAGTCTTTCTCCGTACCTTGTTTCATGGATCAGGGGACGCAAAGGCTCCGTTACTGTATTTGAGTGGCGTAACTGATAGTGACTATGCATATGTGGCCAAGGAAAGAGACTCGTAGCAATCAGTGACAGACTGTTAGCTGAGAGCTTACTGACGCCGGTCATACGGTGCTTCTTCCCGAGACTTATCAGTCAATGTACGTCTCGTTCTATTGTACTTCCGGTGGGAAAGAGTTGATCACCTATGATTTAGGCCTTTGAAGACGAACCCCGGTTGTTGAGTCGCAACGACGATGTATGTGTTTGATGTTTGATACTCTGTGTGCAACACCACGACTGACCATTACAAACACAGACTCAGAAAGAGACCCCATACAAGGCTGCCAACATCGTTGATATTGTGGAGAAATCAAAGCATAGAGTGACAATTAACCGACACCCGTCAGTACCGGGTCAACGAACTTCAACCTGACCTCTTTTCGGCGACCCTGCCATAAAACTAGGTATGTCGCTGCCTTTTACAGTTAACCTGTTGCCGTTGGTGAACGCATTAATAAGGTAGATGTCCTGTTGAACATGTGATATACATGTGATACACAATATTGACGTGTTGTTTACGCGTCTACTATTTATGGATCTTTTACTATAGGACACTTGCGTTCGTATGAAAGATACTATACGGAATCCCGTAGGTACTCCGTAGGTATACCGTATCTCTTTAGTTTGTAACAAGGTTCAGCTTTGTAGCCAATAGCGTCCAAAGCTGACTGAGCTTTCTCCCTAGATTACTTAGACAGAAAGTCTGTATGACTATGCATACTTACTCACTCTGCTCTTCTAGCAGTTATGCTTACTACTACGCCTATGTTTGTTATCTCAACCATATGCTATATTCTCACTTACCTATGTACTATGACTCGTATATACCCGAGGACTCATGTATAAAAGCTGGAGACTCTAGTCTCAAAGCTTTAGGACAATCTACTCGATTATCACCTCTAGCAAGCATCCTCAAGAACTCAAGGATTCTCTTATAGTCAAATGTGAGGTTTACTTTCATCTCACTGTGCATTTAACTATGCTGGCTCAATAGGTTATGGGCCCCGCAACAGGCGGGCAGACG
>JANHQD010001647.1:0-18570 GCA_024721195.1 Marasmius sp. AFHP31 | reverse complement strand
TTTTTGGTTAGTTATCACTATCATCTGCAGGCTTGGAATCTCCTTGCGGAGAAGGCGCCGACGTACACTTCCAACCTAAGTCGTCGCGTGTTCCAAACTGTCGCGTAAGGTCCAGGTTTTGAATGTATTGGTCTAGCTGACATGTTTGCCTTCCAGCGAGCAGAGCAACAAGAGCTTCCTACTTCAGGAAGCGATGGATGAACTCAATTCAATCGACGTTGCGGGATTGGAGGCGATGGCTCAGTATGATGCCATTGCCGACGATCCTCTGGCTGCTACTGCTACTCCTACCCCTACCGCTGCAGCTCCAGCTGCTACTGCTCCTGCGGTTGCTCCTGCCCCTGCAGATGCTGCTGCCCCCGTAGCTGCTGCCGCCCCTGCGGATGCTACTGCCCCCGTAGCTGCTGCTGCCCCTTCAGCGACTCCCGCGGTGGCGGCCGCTCCTCCTGTTGCTCCAGCAGCGACTCAAACGGCAGCCACCGCAGTTGCTTAAAATGTGAGTCTTTTGTTCGGCTTCGCCTCAGCCCTATACTGATTCACTCTTCGCAGGTAGCGGCTTTCGTTTTGTCTCAATCGCCCTCAATAAACTCTATTGTACAATGTCTTTGTTCCGTCGATTAAAAAAAAAATTATCCCATTTTGATGACTTCTTTGCGATGACGACGACGAGAAAGTGAGGCGACGACGACGAGCCTGGGTATGGGCAGGGCAAGCCTAAGGGCGACCTGAACCCGCCCAGACTATCCCAGAGCTGTCCGAGGACAGACTTAAGCTTGCGCAGGCAAGTCCAGGTTCGCCCAAGTTCGGGTCGGGCCGCTCACGGCTGCTTATGAGGGTATTACATTGCGTACAGGTGTATCCTAGGACAACTTGAGGGTAACCTATGGGTAACTTGGGCTAACCTACGTGTGGCCGGAGGGCTGCTCCGGCCATCCCAAGTGTGTCCTGGGACACGGAAAATTGCGAACCCTTGCCCTGGAGCACTTTGAGTCCCGGGTGTCCTGACTTTCCTGGGACAGCCTGAGCCTCCAGAGTGCGCCTGGGCCGCCCTGAAGCCACAGCCCTTTTTCCTGATGGAGCGGTACACAAGCTCTGTCTGATATACTACTCGTACTTTTCGAACAATTACGAATCCAGGACTGTGTCTCCTTCTCTGCCAATGAAGGCTATGATTTGCTGCTCGGAAGGTTTGATGGAATCGACCTGGCTTGTACGGATTGCTTGGGAGTTGGGGAAGGGTTGAAAAGTGCTGGACGACTTTAAATAGGCATTACTAGCAACGCGCATATCAGATGTTCCCGCAATTGCCGACGATTCACCATGGTGCGGGGTATAATCCTATGTTGTACCTTCTCGCGATGTCGTTCACTCGGAACTGGGAAATCATATTTGAATATTCTTCTCCAACAACCCCAGTGCTTCCCTGAAGTAAACCTCTTTGTAGGGCTCGACTATCTTAGACCGACTCGAGCAAAAAATAGCAGGATTTATTGTACGGTTGATGGAGAAGGAGCACGTTCCTCCCGCTACCTCTCAGTCTGGCCAGGAAGCTGGAGGAGCCGCTATCGTCAGGGAGATAAAAAAATAAAACGTCCAACCAATATGCACGGCGCTCTCAAAATCAAATGAGTCTGAACGGGAACCCGTCTGAACCGAGCGAGCGAGCGAGCTTTGACTGCAGTAGATCCATCGCCGGCCTGCGTAAAAGTAAGCTCTACGCTGGGGAGGTTGGATTAGAGCAGGATCGAAGGCACTAACCATCGCATGAGTTTATTTATTTTTTCCCCCTATCTCTTGGTCTGATTAAAGTACGAAGATAATTGTAGGCGCACGCGGCACTATCATGGGAGCCACCGTGTGTTTATGCTGTGAATATACCCTTGAGTAAAGATTGCGACTTGCTGCGTCGAGTTTATAGAGCCAGATAGAACAACTTCAAACAGGAACTCAGATGGTCCGCTTGAGGAACTTGGATTTTGGGATTTTGGAGAGTATCTCACGCCACTCGGGAAGTTCCCGACAGCGCCACACCCCTACTTATCCTCTATTCAAGTCGCAGTAAGCATAAAGAGATCCTGATCGTAGGGAAACACTCCGACCCCCCTTGAAAGAAGAAACGAATTGTGGTAACTCACATTCGACGACCTCTCCTTTGTGGCTCGCCCGATGAAGACGTCGTATTACATGCACATTATCAGGGATTTGGACGTGTCAAGGTTAATATCATTCGAGTCCAGATGTCTATGCGTACCGAGTTCTAATGTCAGGAGGGGACTTTTGCTTTGCTCGAGAATGGCAGTGGGCAGGGTTACCGAAGCTGACGCGTGCTTGATGATCGGGATGAAGCCTGCCACTGCCTATATGACCCCGCTGTTACTAGTAGCTTGGACCCGATTATAGGCTCATAGGCACTCACTTTCACGCGTTCGCGTTGGGACTAGTCCGTGCGTGAGGCCTTGAAGATGGTTCGTGATAGCTACAGAAAACGTATATACTCCGATTCGAGGGTGGGCTATACGACTCGGAACGTGCACGTGAAAGAGTACTCGGCGGATGAAAATGAAGGAAAAAGTCCCGTGTGGATTTGTTACACTTTCTCTTTTGCCATAAGCTGCTGAGTTGAGTGGTTTTGGCTGTGTTTCTACTCGAGTCTCAAGGGCAAGTTCCACCACAGTCCTGAATCGCCGTATTGACAAAATTCGAGTGGATGAAACTTAGTTAATAGTCCCCCAAGCCCAACGTATGTAGCGGTTTCTTCAGACTCAGACAAGGGATTTAGAAGTGAACCCGGTTCAAGTTCCGTGTGCTATTAATTCTTTCGGAGAAGTTTGTTGAATTCTGAAAAAACGCGCACTGGCAGGATTGAATCCTTGGGTTTGATTCCCAAGCCCAAAACGTAGGTGTATTCTTTTCGAACAAAGCCGTCCGGTATTCCTAGTTCCGGAGGGCGTGAGTCTAGTCGGGACTCGGCCAGGGTAGTTCCTAGTGCCAAGTGCGCGCTATAACCCACAACAACACCCACCAGTCCACTGTCCGTGCGTGTCGTGTACCACGAGTCGAGGCTCGCCGTAAGTATCATTGATCCATCTCCCTTGACATTGATTCTTCGGGATAACGGTTGACGTGTTGAATGTTGAAAACTAAAACACGCAAGGTTCGAGTGAAGCTTGTTACTTTCTTGAAACAGGCATCCAGAAGTACCCGGGTAACCGTGTGTGCCTCCCGCATTGATTCTTCGGGAAAAACCTTTAACGCGCTAAATGCTAAGTTCACAAAAATTGAAAAACGCGCAGATTGGAGTGGATGCCGATGAACAACGTGGGAAACCCCGTCACTGGGCACTTAACCCGGACCGGCCCGAAACCGTAATACCAACCCGACGTTTCGGTAACGACTTCCGTATTAGGTAAACCCAAGGTCTCGGGTCTGTGTTTTTCTCGGTGGACACGAGACACGACGGTGACGCCTCTCCCTTCAATCCTCTCTCTTGGTCGACGATGGCAAGTAGTTCGTCATCGTCGTCGCCCCCGTCGTTTCAACCACAGCCGATACCGTATCCTATGCCTGGAGGAGGGACGATGTATGATGGAGGGTATAGGGAACGATTGTGAGTGTTACGCTGGTTTACACTGTATCTTTTCGATTTTCGATGGAGTTTTCGAGGGAGTTTCTCAACGAAGAATCGCCTATGGGTCGAGAATTTGCTGGTATGGGTCCTGAGAAGAGCTCAGAAGCTAGAGCTAGAGCTTGAGCTTGAGCTTGGCCCAACGACCCAACGACCCAAAGACCCGAATCCCTGGATATGGGTCTACCCAAACCCTCGTTTTTTCGTTTTTTCGTCATCATGTTTTCAATGAGCTGGCTACTAACCTAACCTTCCTCCCTTCCTACTTCCTTCCTACCTATGCGGCCAAAATGTCCGTCACCCTGTCCACCCTCCCCCCATACCCCTCCGGCCCACCATTCCCAATACCGTCGTACACACATAGACAATACGAACTCGTGGTGAGGCAGGAGCCGAAGCAGGCTAGGATGTGTGGGGTTGGAGGGAAAGGTACGTGCGAGAGCTAAGCTAAGGTTTTGGGGCACGCTGGTTAATTTATTTCGCCTCTTTTTTCTTTTTGTGTTTTTTTTAATGGGGTGCTGTGTTGGTGTTGGTGGTGGTGTAGCGGACAGAAGACCGATCGACCCTCCACCGATTGTTCAGCTACGTGTCATCGATCCGTACGCGTCCTCCAACGCCAACTCCAACTCGAATGCAAGCGCGGGCTCCTCGAAATCTCAATCTGCGACGACGAAACAACGTCGAACGAGTACGAGTGGTAGCTCTCCACCTGCAGCAGAAGACCGTGATGAGGACGTCGATATGGACAAAGGAAAGGACAGAGATCCAACTTCTAGCACTACCGACACAACTACCGACAAAGACTCCTCCGACCACTCAGACACCGACAAAGACCGCGAAGGCTCCAGCACGCCCACCGGTCAAAGCCAACTCTACGCCTACGCCCACACCAGCACCTACCTCCAAAACCCCTACTACTTCATGTTCGCCTCCCTCGCCAAACCAGACGACGACGTCGAGCTCCATTGGTTGAAAGACGGACGGACGAGGTGTACGACGGGGTCGGTGGTGTCGTCGTTGTACCATTTGAAGGATCCGCAGAGGGGGAATGAGGATGCGGGGTTTTTTGTGTTTCCGGATTTGAGTGTGAGGACGGAGGGGAGTTATAGGTTGAAGTTGAGTTTGTTTGAGGTTGTTGGGTGAGTTTTTTTCGTTCTATGGTCGTTTTTTCGTCGTTCGTTGTTCGTTGTGTTCGTTGTTGGGTGGTGCTCGGTTTATCGCCGTTCGGTGGTCATCTGGGTCTTTTCACATGTCGAACAATGACGGATGTCGCTACGTGATGGATCTGTCGGCTAACAACGTCGTTGTTTCCCAGGAACACTGTTCGGCATTGTAAATCGATATTCTCCGCTCCGTTCTATGTCTATACGGCAAAAAAGTTCCCGGGGATGGAAGGTCCGTATCCTCGTAGCCTATTCACCACTCGCAAACCCGTCGCTCAATCAAGTTAATCTTTCCAGAGTCAACCCCACTATCATGTTCCCTCGCCGACCAAGGCATCAAAATCCGAATACGAAAGGACATCCGAGTTCGAAAACGACCCATGCCACAAATCGAATCGTCTTCTACCTCCTCTGCTTCTGGAGCTCCGTTCCACTTCGTTCAAGGGGGAGGGGGACAAGGACAACAGAGTAGTAATTCGAATTCGTCGTCTCAACAACCCGCAGCGCCTGCGCCTGTTCAGATTCCTCCTCCGCCCCCGATGAATGCGGCACCGACGAGGAATACGAATACGAATGCGAATACGAATATGTATGCGCCGTATCCTCCACCGGGACCGGTTCAGCAACAACAGCAACAGACGATTCCTCCTCCACCGCAGCAGCAGAATACTCAGGGACAAGGACAAGGACAATCTTATGCGCCGCCTAATTATCAACTTCAGCCGCAACCGCAACCACAGTACTCACAACAACCCCAGCAACAACAACAGTACGCCCAACCGATCCCACCACCTCCACCCCCACCCCACCCCCAGTCGTATTGGTCGTACCCAGCTCCGCCTCCGTACCAACAACACACTCAACACACTCAGCAGCAGCAACAACAACCCCCACCGCCTCCGCCGCCGGCGATGATCACGATCAACTCGATGGGGGCACCGCCGGGTGGTGTTCCTGGGGGTGGACCGTTGCAGCCGTTGCCGCCTGAGATGCAGCCTGGCCACCATCATCATGGGTTCGGTGGGGTTGGGGTTGGGGGGAGGAGTGGGAGTGGGAGTGAGGATGAGGGTGCGAGTGGGGGGAAGGGCGGGAGGAAGGGTTCGGGGTCGAGGATGCAGGTTGACGGTGGGAGTGATGATGATCATGAAGAGGATGATAAGGAGGAGGAGGATGACGATGACGATTCGGATTACGAGCAAGGGCAAGGTAGTAGACGGGCTTCTAGGAAGAAATCGTCTGGTGGTGAGAGGAAGAAGTCGAGGGGGTCGTTTGGTGGGGGGAGGAAAGATAGGGAGAGGGAGAGGGAGAGACGGAAGACGACTTTGAGGAGGGATTCCAAGAGGTCCAAGTTGGATAACGGGAATGGACAGGATGATTCTTCGGGGAATGCTGCGGCGTTTCATCCGTTGCCTGCTCCGGGGCCGGGACCTCAGTCGTGGCCTGGGCCTGGGGGAGCGGTGCAGATTCCTCCTCCACCAGGTGAGTTTTTGTTTTTCCCCCGATTGACAGACTTGGGCTTACACTTCATTCTCTAGGCGCTGTTGTAGCTGCACCTGTCATTGATCCCGCGTTGACGAGCGCTGGTGCTAGCGTTAACGTCAACGTCGGTAATGGTGGCGCTCCTACGAGGATTCCACCACCTCCCGGTGCTACCGTTATCGCCAACCAGAACCAGAACCAGAACCAGAACACGACGAGTAGCGAGCCAACGCCAGCGCCGGTGCCGGCGACTGACGAGTCCAACTCGACCCCGACGAACGATGGGGTTACACAGACAGGAGGGGGAGGGTACCATCCAGCGTTATATGACCCACAACACCAACAACAACCGCACTACGCGAGCCCGAATCCCCAACAGCCAGCGTCAGCGCCAGCTCCGACACATACACCTCCCAACCCGAATCCTAACTATGGCCCGCCACCACCGCAACCGCAGCCGCATTTGAACCAACCTCAACAACACCCACACCTCGCGCCACCTCATCCTGGTTCGACAGGGCCTATGCCTCCTCCTCCGCAGTATGGGTACCCCCCTCCTCCACCTCACGCGCAGTACCACCCTTATCAGCATCCTGGGCATGCGTATGCGTATGGACCTCCGCCACCTTGGGGGATGCCGATGTATGGTCCTCCTGATGGATACGGACATGGGCATGGGCATCAGATGCCATTGCATTATGGTCCTGGTCCTGGTGCTTATGGACAGCCGCCCCCGCCGCCGCAGATGAGGTATGATTATCAGCATCAGCCTCCTCAACAGGGACAGTATACGCCTGGGATGCCGCCTCCACCGCCGCATGCGCCTCAGCCGTATTATGGGGGGTACTATGATCAGCAGCAGCAGCAGCCGGGACAACAACCCCAACCTCAGCAACAACAACAAGGTACTCCGCAGCCGCAACCGCCGCAGAACCAGAACCAGAACACGAATCAAAGTCAGTTTACAGGTGCTGGGCCTACTAATCCGGGGTATGGGGGGGAGTACCAACAACCGCAGCAACAGCAGCAGCAGCCGGGTTATGGATATCAACCTCAGCAGCAACCACAACAACAACCACAACAGCAGATGAGGACGTACGTCGGGATGGGTGGAGCTGGAGCTGGGGGGTATAACGGCTACGCTCCCGGGCCTGGGAACAGCCCCAACCCGAACCCGAACGGAGGAGGAGATCCATGGGGAACACCACCTGCACCTCCCATTGTTTGGGATGCCAACTCGGCTCAGGCTCAAGGGGGTTACGGACCACCACCACCTCCTCCCGCGAACTCGAATCAACAACAGCAAGATAAGATCCAACTGGCACCGTTGAGAGCGAATAATAATAACCCGATACCGATACCTAATATTTCGGGACATGCACATGGACATTCGGTCGTTTCATCGCATGCGCATTCTTCGGGGAGTGGGCATCCGCCGGTTATCAGGTTGCAGCAGCAGCAGGATGGGAGTGGTGGGGATGGGAAGGGTGCGGGTGCGGGGGATGAGAGAGGTGCAGGAGGTGGAGGTGGGTCGACGAGGGGGAAGAAGAATTTGTTGAGTATTGGGAGTATTATTTCGTCTGATTGAGGGGGGATCTATCTAGGTTCGAAGGGTGGTTTTTTTTGGATATCGAGTCTTTTGTTGCGTCACAAATAATCTGCTCCCTCTTTTTCTTTCTTGATTACATACAATGGGTTTTTTTTCGCGCTACTGTCTACACCTCCTTTCTCCGCACTCCTTCCTCTCCGCAACTTGCTATGTTTTCTCGTTCTCCCCAACGTTATCGATTCCCGTCATGCTGCAATTCCAATTCGTCTATCGTGTATTACACTATGTTATAAACAACCTGCACCTGTTCATATTATCATACATACGTTCCGTTTTGTTCTATACTCAGTGCTGTTCCCTTTCTTTTTTCGTTCTCACTACTCTCTATTGTGGATATGGTCAAGGGGTTAAAGATGTTCTTTTTGGATTTCGGGCGAAGACCAACGCGAATGAAGACGTGGACCGAAAAAGTAAGAGGAACTTGAGATAGTTCACGATGAGGGTTAGGAAAACAGTTGAACGTTGACTTGCTGATGCCTCCCCTCCCCAACTCCAACATTAAGGAGCCACAGAGCACAGAGGCGAGGATATTGAATGAAGTGGAGAATAAATGGGACAAATTGCAAAGGGGAAAAGGGAAAAGGGACCCGCTCCGGCCCATAGTGCTCTAAGGGAATGGACTGAACCGTAAAGAACTGATGGTGTTTTTTGTCTCCTTCTCTTTCTCTTTGCACCCCAATAGAATCAAACGCGTTCGGGGGGGGTTGAAGCGTGGCGGGCCGCGGGATTCAGATCGAGCCTTGAGGCGGGGGAAAAGATTTGGTTTTGGCAAAAGCTTCAAATTGTATATCTCTTCTGGCCATCTCGAAATGTTCCTTTATCGGAGATGGACTCTCTCCCCATTCGACTCTCGAGAGCTGGCTCTGCCCATCTATAGGACTTGGGACTTGCTCGCGGTTCCATGTTCTTCAGCTCTCATCGAGTCCAGTGAAGCCTCTGAGGAACCATCCTCGAAGCCATGTGTTTGAATACGACCGGGAGCGTAGTGTGTTGTGCGTGCGCGTGAGCACCCAGGACCGTGACCTTAAAAATTGACTTTGGATCGATGTACTCAGCAAATATCCCAGCTACAGTCAGAGAAACCACTTGAGCACATCCAAAACCACCGCCTCTAGTAGTAGTAGTAGTAGTACGTACATGTGGAATAGAAGACCGCTGCTTCAGTCAAAAACCCAACATCAGGGTAGCTAAGCGTAAGCCAGTCGATCCCAATAGACCTGAAGAGGCGGAACCTCTTCGAACACCCGTCCAAGCCTCGACTCGGCTACTCGTCCCGTCGATCTTTTCCGCACCCCCCCCCCACTTCATTTCTGTGTGTCCGAAATGACCAGCCTTACAACACCCAGCGACCTAACTAGCTTCGTCGGGGTGGATCAACGCATCTCGAAACACAAGTTGTCATCCATGGATTCGGTGCAATCTGAGAGCGAGAGCGAGGGAACGGGCGACTGGGTGGAAGGAAACACGAGATCGGTAGCTGGATGTGGGATTCCTGCCAGTGTTGCGAAGAAAGCTGGAATGTCGAGGCGAGCGATACCCACCAAGCGATGCAGGCTTCGGAGGAGAAGTACTTGAGATGGCGGGGAGAGATATGCACTAAGTGATGGTAAGAAGATGGCCGATGTGACGAAATGCATAACAGTAAGAGGGCTCGAAGCGTCAGTCTCATAAGCGACTGTGATAGACAAACGGACGGCGTACGCAAGGAAATCAGCATTGAACCCTCCATCTTTTAGCTGGTTGAATACGGAGACAGCGTAGAGAAGAGTCGCAGCCCACTGAGCTTCCTCGATCCTAGCCTGAATGGAAGACGGGTTCACTCGCGTGTCGATAAAATCGCATCACCACAGGCTGTGGTATGGACACCGCTGGGTGGTGTGATCTCGGGGGTCATCGATGATACGTGCTAGTGCGTCGAATGCGTGCACATCCGTTTTCATGGTTGCACTGCCGGTGACCATGGTGCAAAACCGACTTCAACCATGGGAAGCTCAACGGTGGGAGGTCCTCGAAGCACCTCCACCGATGCAGAAAAGGTCTGCTGGGATAGCGAGTCTGTTATGGGATGTGGGCTTATGGAGGTCATTGCGAGACCTAGTGGTCTCACTACACACCTTCTACAATCATTCCAGGAATCCCAAATACCCCCCCGTATCCAATATGAATTATCGGGTGCAACAATGCATCGAAAAAACGACCTAGCATCTCAGGCTGTTTCCCATCACTTACAAAGTTGGCGTGTGGAGAAAAAACGTATTCTTCCAAGACGGAACGGAACCCCTTGGTTCGGACGACTTGGGTATAGAACCTGACATAGGCGTCGTAGAATCTGTAGCTGTAGTCCGAAGAGTTAGAGATACCTTTTCCTCGTCAGATAACTTGGTCGAAACGAACCTGCGATCGCCTAAATGTTCCTTAAAGTTCTCTGGTGTGATGCGACCAGGAAACGTCCCTCTCGGCTTCTGCATATGTTCATTCGTATCGTATCCTTCCTTCATAATCGCACTCTGAGCACCCATTGCCCATGCAGCCAAAACTCGATGGCTAATGTGGCTGGGAACATGTCAGACAGAGAAGACCAGACGAACGCACTTGTGTCTCCCATAATCGTCAAAAAGCACATGCCGATTCTCATGATTCCGTTTGAGCACCTCTCGCAGAGTTCGAGTTGATTCAGGCGTCGCACCCGGCAGTCGGCCAGGAGAAGTTTTCGATGGGACGGGCCATAGATCCAAGTCGACGTTAGTCGAGGTCATAATGAAAGGGTGTGTGAGTGAGAAGTTTAAAAGGAACCTGCGAGGTATTGAGACCTCATCATAGTCGATAAAGCCATGGGGGTGTGAGAGCAAGAATACTGAACGCGACCCTGAATCCGAACCGAACCACTCGCGATCGGAGGTTCGGAGGTCTGGACTACTAAGCGCGCATTGAGCGCCGAAAGAGAGAAAAGGGGCATAGAATTCGAAGGCATATGTAACGACATCTGGAGGGGAAAAAAGGAATATAATTATTCTAGTTCGAGCGGCCTCATAGGAAGAACCGAGGTCTGAGGTGCTATAAGAGAATGCTTTCTCACAAGTCTTTCGGATCCATAGCGTTGTATTCTGGGCAAAGCTCATCCCAAGCAGCTGCGATCCGAGTCAGTCTGATGACACTGAGAGCGCATGAGCATGATTTGAGGACATACCGGGAGGCGAGATGTTCTCCTTCCATTCTGTAGTGCGCTCAGCAAAGACCACAGCGAGGCCACTAGGGTAGAGTATGAATACAAGACGACGGAGCGAGAGGCGAAACCCGGAGATAGTATGCCACTCACAGCTCAAGATGCCAATCAATATGACAATGGAGGAACCAAGGTCCAGGGTTGTCGGTTCGGAATCGGAAAGTCACATTGTCGCCTCCTTTACCACTGTTGACAACATCGCGGCGAACCTACAAGTGCAACGGGGCGGAGAAGTTCATGAGCAAAAGCGTCAAGTGAGAACAAGACCATTCTTATGTACCGGGTTGGCGTAGTTGTATTGTTTGCTTCCTGCGACTCGGACGACATCAAATGCATGCTAAATGTAAGGAGTCACGGTTTATAAGATGGCCAGAGAAGAACGTCGCGGTAGACGTACCCCATGCAAATGGATAGGATGCTCGAATCCCTTGACACCTCCCCCGGAGAAAGAGACCTCGATAGTCGCATTGGCGGGTAACTCGTAAACCGATCCTTTGGGGAGAAGGTCTCCGGGTGCACGAGCACCACTGAGAACTTGCAGCAAGACCGGCAGAGAGGGCGATACA
This sequence comes from Marasmius sp. AFHP31, assembly GCA_024721195.1. Classification (NCBI taxonomy): domain Eukaryota; kingdom Fungi; phylum Basidiomycota; class Agaricomycetes; order Agaricales; family Marasmiaceae; genus Marasmius; species Marasmius sp. AFHP31. The sequence goes on along the minus strand of JANHQD010001647.1, from coordinate 6,905 downwards.
TATGAAACGTCGTTGAACATGAATTTGCCACTGGACTAGATGAGGAGTTCTCGTCAGATTAGAGTCACCGAGCAGCTGTAGCTGGACATATAAGGTAGCTGACCGTGGAAAGATGAAGGTTGACAGCGTGGTCAACACCGCCGGGGAACGGAAGACCAGGTGCTCCTGGGTTCTCACTGGCAATGGGCTAGAAGAACATCGAGGATAGTTAGACCCAGAAGAAATATAGTTTAGAATGTCGACGCGTACATGAAGATCAGCTTCGTTCATCTCCCTTCCTCTGGGCTTCCCGGAATCTGCGAGGTTCTTAGGGGGTTCTGCCGCTGGAGCCCCAACATATCGCAAGATGGCCGAGTTTATTCCACCGTTGAAGCCACCATCGCCGTCGCTTGGATCAGCCTTTATCCCTGTAAATCAAGTTCAAAGTTAGGTAGCTCGTCATGAGTGGATACTAGACTTACAGTAGTTTCCAACAGGTTGGTTGGCATTGAGCTAGAGACGGGAGAATGGATGAACAACGGCGCCTACCAACGGGGAGTTCATCGAAGACATACCACAAAGGAATATCGTTGACCTGAACCCGTAGTTCAGCCTGGATTGTTCCTTGTCCAAAGAATGAACACCTACCAACGAAGATCCTCAGAGAGTCTACTTCCAAAGGTTCATGACTGATACTGTCCGCCTCAATGATCGTCCTATCCAAGAGAGCGAATGAGCGTTGTCTGAATACAAAGTATCCGGGGATGTAGAGCTCACATTGCATGGTTGTCGATGGAGAATTCGTAGTCGGGTTGGCACGCAACGTTGACCAAGCGCATACGGTAGCTAATGGAGGGCTCATATTAGCCTGTCGCTCGTACAAGATAAGAGATGAAGATAGCTCACCGTTTACCCTGTTGAACCTGAATAACGGCCAGCTCCGATGCGGGACCACCCTTGTGTCTACCGAAGATATGCACAATTCATCATCTGTGTAGGTGTATACCGATACCGACACTCACCGACCAAGCCCATTAATCAACGTCGTGTCAGGAGTCCTGCAAAAATGTATTGTGTCAGGCATAGTGAGCGAGTGGGCTCAGGCAAAGACGTACGGGTCAACGAGCGTCTTTGCCTTGGCGTGATACCAGTCCGCCAAAGTGATGACAGTCGAATCTGCAAGTTTAGGTATGAATCTGAGAGTCCCGGAACTGAAAGAGAACGCTTACCATCATCGACATCGTACAGATGCGCGTGTGGATCCTGAGGATCGTAGACGACAATAGCGCCTCGTAGACCATCACAGTACTGGGTTGCTGGAGGTCATGTCGTCAGTACAACAACGGTTCCGACGGTAAGGATACGCACACAAATGAGAGTGGTACCAGAATGTTCCTGCTTGGTTACGAGTAGGGAAATCGTACAGGAAGCTGGTTCCTTTAGGTATGGGGCACTGGTTCACGAAGGCTGGACCGTCAGCCCAGTTGGTATGTTCCTGGAAAAAACCGTGCCAGTGCTAAAGGAACACGCGGCGGTGAGCATAGTTCCTCACGATGGAGAAAGGGAGAATTACGGACAATGCTAGTCGACTGCAACATGCTCGGGTCGTTCAACTGATTGACGACATTGACCTTCAAGGATTCGCCCTATAGAAAACACAATCAGAGAGTTTCGGAGGGTTCAAACCACGACCCCCACCTTGTTCCCGACGATGACGGGGCCTATGGTGGTGCCGCCAGCAAGTACAGCGCTGCGACTGAAACCGTCTGGACTGACGACGCCGTTTGAGATTACGAGGTCCGCAGTCGGTCCAATATGGGCTGCGTTGGCGCCGAGCACCGCGAGGAGAACGTAGGAGAGAAGAGAGTAGAGTCGAGCCATACGTAGCAGTTGAAAGGCTTCCCTAGGAGACTGGTTGTCCTTGGAAGGATGAGGTAGAGCGCAAACTGGGTTACTGCTTTTATATCCTCCTGTTTCCCGCCCATGCCTGCAAATAACTAGAGATATGACGAGCTGCCAACGGTAGGGTTGTTAGGTATGGCTAGAAAGTCTTCAAGTTGGATAGTCCGAACAGTGGCAAATGTCGCAGTATTTTTAGACATCGAGGCAAAAATTCGGTTACTCTGCAGTCCGGAAGTTCGGCTTTCTGGCACCGGCAAATTCTGGAACGTAGAACGGGCGAAAGCAGAACCAGCTATGTAGGGGTTACCCACTTGACTTAGACCTTCCTCCTTTCATTAATTTCGGCCAGGTTCCTCGATAGATACCCGACTTCACGAGGATAGGAGGAGTCTAGACATTCATGGTAAGCATGTGGGAAGAGTCTGTACGAGTCAAATATAGCTCACCTTAGTTGACATAACTCAACGCACAATTGATGCAGCTTTGTCCATCTCATTCACTTGAAGACCTATGATGTCGTATTCCGGGAAGTCTTCAAGAGAATCGCTCGGTGGCCCGAGGTGGGTTATGATACCCGAAGAGACGCGCCATACGTCTGCTTAATTTAGAGTCCATCGCGTAGTGCAGTAGTGGCCGAGATGGCTTCTGGCATCGCGGCTTTGTCCTGGTCGACGTTATTTTTACTGACGCTGGGTATGAGTATGATCCCGGGCTCCAGCAGGTATGACCCGGTCAAAGCATCTTATATTCGACATCAAGAAAAGTGGCAAATGAAGATCGTAGCTCCGTATATCTCCAGCACTCTGTGTCCCCCCACAATGTTAAAGTGTCAATGGCTATTGTTGTATCATCCGCGAAAACGGTCGGGTTCTGAGTCTTGACTTTTGAGGGATCAGCTTCCGGGCTACCCCAAAGACATTGTCCGAGCCACTAGAATGGAGCGATTGGAGATTACGACTCGAGAAAAATGACCATGATGAGCGTTGGGAGTCAACCTGTCTTAGCCTACGCGTCGGAAGTTCTCGCGTGACTCGGAGTCAAAATGGAAACCGTTTCCCACGGCTCTGTCGTTTTCGTCGGTGACCAGCAGCCTCATTTCCCAGGGTTTGTCTCCATCGCTTTTGAGCTCGAAACTGAGGACTTTCTTCTTCGCCAACTTTTGGTCTCTTTCCTGTCCACCCAATGCCGAAAGGCATATACCTCTCTAATGTTCAGTCTACAGCCTGAACCAAAAATTCGAGAGATTGAATGCTTACTACCGATAGTAACCACACCGATAGCTTTGCATTGATCCTTGAGCTCAAAGCAACTCAGTGCATACAAATCAAAGTGATCCTGCGCGCCACAATGGGCGGCTCGGCTGGTCATGCTTCCAAATCTATCCCCTACTTGCCAGATGAGAACAGTTTAGTGCCCAAACAGAATATGGTTCAATATGGTATGGTTGTCATCAGCGCCCACGGAGCTCATTCAGTTTGCTGCATGAAGCAGGGGATCACATTCTCCGCTGTGTACACCAAGCCCTGAGTACAAAGAGATCCAAAATTTGCTAGAGCTACATATTGGGATAGCTCTACTGTAACCAATGCTTGCTCGATTACTCGCCTCCATAAGTCAACGTCAACTACTATCAAATCACATCAAATTGGTCGACATAGGCCTTGTGATAGTTACTGGGGTATTTCATTCAATTCGTATGGGGGTTTCAGTGTGACAAAAAAATTTGCTGGGGTCATTTCGTATGACATGAGTGTGACCAGTGACGCCAGAGAAATATTTCGTATGGAACTCACAAGTCCCCGGCAATTGGGAGTACATGAAGGGGAATTAGTAGCGGCATCGGCCGCCCCTGCAAAAAATGTCGAATTTGTCCACAAAATCACCCAAAAAGGCTGTTTTCCAGCTCCTTTGGGCTCGTGGGAAATTTGTCACATACCGGGACATTTCGTATAGACCCCCTGTGACTATGTGACTATACAAAAAATTTCCATATATGGAGGGGCTTGTGACGCGTGATATACGAATTGATTGAAATACCCCAGTATACCAAGCAAGGTCCATCTCCCATTGAAACTGTTCACTGCATCCGTTGATGATCAGGACAGATTTCATGTGGCGATTTCTGCGACGAGATCTGCCATCCTGATCTCGGCTATACTCATCTGCCAATTGAATGAGTTGGTCGATATCCAAAGTTCCGGGATTGACAGTGGACTGAGCTTGTTGGGATGACGGGGTTGTAGACGATGGAACCAATATAGGAGTGGGTCGAACAGATGGTTGAACAGGTGGAGAAGGGATTGCTGATGGAATAGGGACAGGTACCGTTTGCTGAGAGGGGATAGGTCCCGGACTCTGAGCGGGATGAGGGAGTGGCTCTTCTTCTGGGATCGATTCAACAGCTCTACCCTTGCCTTTCTGTGCACGAGTGGCAGTTGATATGGCAGCTTGCATCAGAACCAATGTTTCCCTAACACAGGATGCAATTCACTGTAATTCCATGGGAATTATATTTGAATTATGCTGGAATTTCTTATTGAGAACCTTTGGAGTTGATGGGTATTTCCACCAAGTGTTATACAAGAAATACATTTGGTGCAGGCTATAAGTTATTGATCCAAGTGTATCCACAAGGGAAAGACACAGAAATATTTATCAAAGATGTCTGTTTGTTACATAGCAACCATCCATAAAGTCTGGTAAGATGTATGCAAGAATTATGTTTGCTAGAGAAGATACATTGAGATATAGACTTGGACCATAACTGTAACATAATGCTGATGTCTTTGGATCAAGAATATGTTTGGTATTATAGAAGTAAAACAATTGACTCACTACAAATGAAAACCTCAATAATTCCACCTTAACAGCCTGGAATTGTGTAGGAATTATGTAAACAGAATGTGAAATATAAAGTCATGCATATTTGCAAGGTGTAGTACATATAGTAAGGAAAGATTTTATATACAATCTCAATCAGTAGTTCCTATATACTAATGTACTATATTTCTGGCATGTCAAGCAAAGCCTTATATTAATCCCTGAAAGATTATGAGTCAAGACTTGATAGTGAGTCTTTTTTACTTTTGCATAAATCTAATACTGAGTTATATAGGAAGTATACAATAGGCAGTGGTGTCAAAATAGTAAATATTAGAATTTGCTAGATGGATAGATTAAGTGTCTCATGTCAGACAGTAACCTAAAAATACAGTCCAAACCACATGTAACTTACCTTATGTATAATGATCAACATACAACCTGCAGGTAATATATTTGGAACAACTGTAAAATAATTCTGTATGATTATTACACAGGTATATATTATCTGATTAGAACTTGGACTACAAGGGCCTGGTTCTCAGGTTTTAGTCTGCCTTGAATGTACTAGACTCAGGAAGGACAGGTCTTCATATGGACTGAAAGGCTGTGGGGAACTGTTCTAATCTATTATGTCAATAAAGTGATGTCTACTGCTAAAAGGTACAAAACACCTGTTGGCAGCATCTATGAAGACCTTGTTACACCAGACTTTAGAATATTCATGCAATAGAGAACTGGTCCACTTTGCTTCCTGCTGGCAGAGAAGATTCCCCTGCAGGGATACTATTTTCATGGATGACTCCCTCATAGGAACTCATGGGCTGGCTGTCACACATGTTCTCCTCTTCTTCTCCTTCACCCTTGACACTGTCAATTGGTTTCTGCATCCCGATCAACAACCTGATGACACTGGATGCAAAATAGCATATTAGCAGCAGAATTATTTAAGGAATATACAAGGATTACTTTTTGAGAACTTTAGAGAAACAAAAAAATTTTTGTTAGAAAATATGCAAAGACTATGTTTGACATCTTGCAACTGAAACCTAATGTCATGGTTATTTCATTCAGAAGTTGTCGAACATATTCCTTTCATATTTTTCTAGCAGAAATATTTTCAGTTTTCTAAAGTTCTCAAAAGATAATCCTTGCATATATCTTAAATATTCTTGCTGCCAATATGCTATCTTGCGTCCAGTGTGAGCACACAAGGATGTGGGTAGTGGAGCAAAAGGTTGACAGAGTTGACTCTATCATTTATTCAGATCATCTACTCCCTTGCTATAGTACCCAGCGTTTACCCAAAGAGGTCCATTTCTCTGAATGTCTTGATGCTTTGGAAACTTACTGAGTCAATATATTTGCCAACCTTAGCATGTATTCTTTTTCCATCCTCTGGTTAATTGCTTGTATATCTTTGTCTCTATGGCTCCTCAACTCTCTTCTTGATTCTCTTAGCATACTACATGAGCCAGGTTTCCAAACATGTATTCTGGGATTTGGACAGGTTGTTACATTATGACATAGAATTTTTGCTTAATCTTATAAATTCTAAGAGATGTTTGTAATCTCTTGACTGTAATGAGAAGTGACCATGTATAAAATAGAGCTAACCAAAGAGCTAGTTGAGAGGCTAGACATAGGAGTCACAATATAGTGGCCATTGTGTTTTGGAGGGCAGCCATAGGGTCGCATCACATTCACTATTCAGTTCTCTGGCAATCCAAACACCACATAGTGTCCTAAAGCGCTAGACGCTAGGACTATAAAAACAACGGCGGCGGAAGTCGACTAGCAGAGACGACGACAGAGACGACAGAGACAGCGAACAGAGAGCAAGAGCAGGTAGATAGCTGGTCCCAACGACAAGTTAGATATATTGTAGATAAAGGAGAAAACAAAGTACTACTCACCTGGTCCCAACGACAAGAGGTCAAGATGAGGGACCAGGTGCAAACTACCTAGCTTATATACTAGAAGGTGAGTTGTGCGAGAATAATGAAAGATAATAGGGAACAAGGGGAAAACAATAGTAGTCCAGGTATAGAATAAGAACGAGTCTGGAACGAGTAACTGTTGTATGTCAAAGAACAAAGAGAACGATGGAAACAATAGATGGAATCAGTTGTGAAGGTGATGTGAGAGAACAAGGAGAACAAAGGGAACAATAGATGGGATCAGTTATGAGGACGATGTGAAAG
>JANHQD010001642.1:0-76955 GCA_024721195.1 Marasmius sp. AFHP31 | reverse complement strand
AAAGTGTGTTGATGTTGATGGGAAGTAAAGTTTCAACTTGTTGGTCCACGTTGGTCCCACATGTTGGTACACCGCGTGTGACATTTGCTGACCTGAGGCTGTACCGACTTGACATAGCCTGCGATACATGTTTTACACTGTCGGGTAAGAGCATGCTTCAGATTGTAGAGAATTCAGTCAATCTTCCGAGGGAAAAAAGTAATCTACAAAATCAACCGACGCCAGCAGGATTCGAACCTGCGCCCTCAAAGAGGAACAGATAGACAGAAGCAATCAGGCGCGTGAATTCTAATCTGTCGCCGTAACCACTTGGCTATAGCGCCTTGACCTTCGTAAACCTATGGAAACGTGGTCAGGAACTTGCAGATATAAAATCGTAGCCCTCCAGCCCCTATTCCCGTATCCCTTCTTTCACTTCCATCGTGCCCACCCGTACCAAATCAAAACATGCAAAGTAAACTCCCACGTCCTCAACCACCACAATCTGTACTCAGACGGTCATTGTCATTTCAACACCGATATCGGTCCGTAATGATTATGGACGATAGCGGACGAGAACGAGAGGTTGCGGTTGAGTTTTTCCCGGGCCCTCATCCGACTCATTCTGGGAACGGTGTGAACCGCACGAGAAACTGGCCGCTGCGGGGGAGGAGTATGAGGTACTGGTAGCTGAAGCGCTGAAGTTCGGACCTCGGTGGAACTGTGGGAGTCGATGGATTGTTTACGACTTGCGTCATCCATACCAGTTCATACCACACTGCTCTCACTCCGGCTCCGGTGACCTCAGAAACCCGCGTTCCTGGAAAGCTGAAGGCAGCAGGACCTGTCTGAGACCCGTTCTTTTATACCTGCTTATTTGCTCGCTGTTCCGTCAGCGTTTTTGCTCGGATCTTCTCAGGAAGTCAGTGTTCTGGTCCTGGTACGTCAAGTTACAAGGTGCTCGATGTTTTGGTACTGATTTGCTTCGCGTTGCACAGTGTATGAAAAGACCCTCAAATATATTTCTGAATCGGACGACAAACGTAGAGGTCTTTGTGTTCAAACTCGCCTAGCAGGCGAACACTCCTGTACCTAATTTGTGATCGCCGCTGGCTTTTGACCACTATCATCAATGGCCTCGTTTCTCTCGATAATGGTTCCAGTAACAGGATTTAGCGAGAGCCCCTCACAAAGAATTTAGTCTAGATACCAATCCGCGAGGTGCGCAATCAGTGTTCGCTATCGTTGAGTGCCCGGGTGCTCACTAATATCGCTCGAACTCCTCACACACTGCTCGGCCCTTACCTGCCCTCCATCTCGCTGCAGGTCCCGACTAGTGGGTCGACAATCAGGCGAACAACTTGGTCATTACTACTTGACTCGATATCTCAAAACAATTCAATCATCCATTACATGAACACATCTATTACACGAACAAATACTCTCAGATTATAAGCCAATACCCTTGAGAAGCGACGCAAACTACAGGATGTACGTGTTCTTTTGCTACAATCGACCGGCGTTGGAGCTGTTGATACACATTAAAAGGACTGTCAGGTATACGAGCGCGAATTTTCTATGCTGGAAGAGTCCGAGAAGGAATTGAGAGAATTCAGGTGAGTCACAATCTGTAGGTAGCTATATTTGCCTCAGTCAGACGACGACATCTCTGATCTGAGACGCTGGCAAGGTCGCTTTTTATCTGGGCGTTGGTGTCGCCGGAGGTCACCATTCGAAAAGAAGGCCCGCCCACATCGATCGCATGGGAATGGTCTCTCTCCGTTGTGCACGCGAGTATGGTCTGCGAGTAGAACCCTTGAATGTGAGTAACTGGTGGTAGATCAAGAGTACGACAGGCTCACAATCCAGGTTATGCTTTGTAGTAAACCCTTGGGATGTACACCCCTGGACCTCGCAGAAGTATCGGGCAACCTGTGCTCCATCACGACGACGAGCCCTCGATGCCTGAGTCATGGCGACAGACCCTACGAGGCGGGGACCATCGTTGGTGCCATTGGAAGACAGATCGTTGTGGAAGGTCGGTGAATTGTCACCGACAGCTCGGGTGGTCTGAAATGGAAACCCTTTGTGGGCATTGTCCCAGTCGCTGCTCATAGTTGGCAACAGATCTTGTGACGGAGAGCGCGTGCCAGAGTAGACTGGGACACTATGATGGGAAGTGAGAGGATGACTGAGGCTAAAAGAGAGAGAGCTGGTGAGTCAACGTCCTTGACTTCACTCAGAGCGAGTGCAACTAACTAGTAGTCGGTGAACGACCATGGTGCTTGAAAAAAGGTCGGATGGCCGACGATGGACTCGACCATACCTTCTGGAGCCTGTGAAACCTGTAGACTCTCCGCAATAATGCCGGGTGGCTGGAAGAAGGCTGCTGGCACTGAGGTGTCATTGATGGTTGCTGTCGGCGGGCTGGGCATCCTGCAGGCATCTTCCTGCAAACCGAGAAATGTGCTGCAAGAGCGCGGTCAGACACAGTAGCCGCTGTGGCCTGGCTGACGGTAGAATGGCTTACGCTGGGCTTCCGGGGTCTCCAGTATACACTAGTGGCAGAGAAGTGAGGCCGAAGGACAGGGGCAGTGGGCAGTTGGGCTCGGGGTTGAGATCCTCATTATGTCCAAGTGAGCTGGTAGGGATGGTTTCACTCGGATTCGGGTGAGATCCAGCCTGCTGAACTCGCTCAGCGACGACTGCCTGGAGTGAGGGTGCAAACGGGGCATGCTCGAGTGCATCGAGAAAGATACTGCGAGTGTCGTCCGGCACAACGATGAGCATGATTCGACAGCGATACAGTCAGGAGACTTACATTGGGCTTGAAGTGTCTCTTTGGATATGAACTGACGGTACCCAAGGCGTAGTGTCCTCTGCAGCTTGCTGATGACGCGGGTGGGGGACGCGCTGCCTATGTAGATAGGTCGATGAAGGTACGGGTAAGCAAAACTTCCTTGCTGCCTCCCGGAAACACGACTTACTGACGGTTTCTACTCGATTCCATGATGTGTTATGTAGAGAGGAAGTAGGAATTGTTCTATGGTAAGAACATCGTAGCACTTTTTATATTGTGTGTTCACAAACACAAATATGAACACACTGTTGGTGGTTGTAGTTTCTGTAGTTTCAGTGAAGCGGCATGTTAGGCAGACCTCGGATACAAACCGATGATGTACGCGCTTCTTTTCGTCCGTCCCGAGGTCGTTGTACCATGCGGTGAAGTCGTCAGCATAGGCTATTTTGTCGCGGAAAAGCTGGGCTCCATCAATCGAAAGCTGTAGCCTGTAGAACAATATCGCCAAGACGAAGTTCTCAAGGGGGTCCAAAGATCGAAAAAAAAGACCGGGGGTTGATTTTTTCTGAGAGGGGTCCAAACCGGTGACCCCACCCCCCCACCCCCCGGTCAGGGATTCAAATTGGTGGGCCCCCTTGGAAGTTCTCCTTGTGAACATCGCGTGAGGAATTCCTGACCACAGCAGGTATCATTTAGGCTCGGTTCCAGCCGTTCTCCAAAAGGGGAATGACCACATGGAAGAGACGAAGGTTGGAGAACGGCTGGTACCAACATGGGCCTCAGAACCGTGTCACGAAAATGTGACATTTAACTTAGCGAAATCGCGGTCTTCCACTTCACAGAAACTTCGATTGCAGCAACGTCCCGCCCCACCATCCCGCAAAAAAATGGCAAATGGTATTAATACTAGTGCTGAAGCTAGGAACAAAAAACAAACACGAAAAAACCAGGAGTACAACGAACTGCGGCGTGATTTGGGTACCCAAGACCCGAAAAATGGGCCTCTTGCGCGAATCAACGAACCGGCAGCCACTAAAAATAAAAGTTAGCAAGGTAGCGGGCGTCAGAGGCATAAACTACACTTACCCTGCAGATATGCGTGGTATATCGAGCTAGGCAAGCTAGATTGACGGAAGTTCGCAGCCAAAAAGGCCAGCGACACGAGAAATCAGCCTTCTAGAGACGTTGTGTGAGCAGTAGAGCTCATTTCGAGCGATAATTGGGCTGAAAAGCACTTCGAGGCGCAGCAGCGTGCTAATACTTGGGATTTTTAACCCATTTTAGTGACCCGTACATTTTTCTGCTATCGAGTGGCCACCAGTGTTATCTGAGAGTGAAGCATATGACTAGCATGCACGTATGACAAAAGATTGGGGGAGCAGAGGTCACCAGAGAGAGCGCAGAAGCCGAGAGAAGCAATCAGATAGCATAAGTCGGCAGTATGCAGCTTTCAACATGAATCAAGCCAGTCCAGGGTCCAAGATTGCCTATATGGGGTCCTCGTAGCAAGAAGATGATATTTGCATAGTTTTGGGAGGGAATTGAGAGCGGATACAAAGGGATATCCTTCGAGGTGGTGGTGGTGAACGCGAAAACGACTAAGTAAAATGTCACAATCCTGTGACACGGTTCTGAGCCCCAAGTTGGTCCCAGTCGGTATGGCATGTTGCTCCTGCCCATCAATCCATCAAATGCCATACCTGACTGGCCACGCGAGTCTAGGTATCATTGTATTCAAGAAGGTTGTAGATCTGGCGAGCGCGAGGCACGAGCGCTCGGCAGATAGTAGTCTTCGGATCGCCACGTGGTGCGGTGCTATCTTCTCTCTTCGCACCGTCACCACTGGCTCGAGGAAAGCCAGCCTCAGCTCGACGGCTTTCCTCTCTCTCTCGGTTTTCTCGTCCTTTTTCCATTCGGTCGTTCCATCCATCTTTCCAGCCACTCCCTTTTTTCCATAGTTTAACCCTCCGCTTAATACAATGGACGAACTCGAACGTTTTCTTTACGACCCAGCCCTCGAACGTTGTCCGGACTTCTCGCAAGCCAGATACCAGATTCAGCGGTCCTCTTTGATCAACGACCAGCAGCATCCGGAAATCGCGAACGAGGAACAAGCGGTGGAACTTTTGAGGAACACGTGGACCGCAGACAACATGGAGAGGAGGGGATTATACCAACAGCAAGTAGCGCAGGATGAAGCAGTTGAGCGAGAAAGGAGAGAGATAGAGGAGGAGGAAGTCAGACAGCAGCGAAGCGAGCAGAGGAGGAGAGAAGAGAAGGACAGAAAGGATAAGGAGGACAAACGGCAGATGTTGTACGAGATACCGATGGGCGTAGGGATGGGGGCGGACCTAGATGTGCTGCCGAAATATGCGCAGCAGCTGGCAGACAGGAGGAAATTCTTCCCTTACTGCTACACGCTCTCGTCCTTCTGTCGAGAGGCAGAGGAGGAACTTTTATGCTCAGTTCACGACTTCGGATACGACATCACTCAGGCAGCAGACGGGAAGATCTCGTTACAAGCATCATCCGCAGCAAAGCCTTCCCCCAAAGCCATTGCGGACACGGAACTTACATGGGAGCAGGTCCTCCTGGGGAAACCAATGTTCTTGTCCTCCCTGCTCGGCGTATGGCACAAGGGAAACGTGGAGATGTTCTCCAGGTTCTACTCGAGGATGGAAACGCACCCTGAGCTACGACGAAGCAACGGCAAGAAAGTCATGGCACGATACCACGCAATAGCAAGGAGCAAGTTTTACAAGGAGATGGAGGCGGGGACACCTTTCGACATCTCGGTCATCAGCGAGACGGTATTGCGGGAGTGCAGAGACTATATCGAAGACAAGGAGAAAGAGAAAGCAAAAGCGGAGTAAGTGTCTCGTTTTTATAACCACGTAGCAACATCATCTAACTATCTTTTCCCTACTACCTCCTTCAAACCACCGCCACGTCATCATCGTCACAACGAATCGTGAACAAACGCATTGAACGCAACGTCTACAACAACCGCATGGACCGCATATACCGCACTGTACCGCATCGTTGCACATGACCGCATCATCATCCGCTTGGGCTTCGCCGAATGCTCGTTCCCCCCCAGGTGGCAGGAGTTAGCACAGCTAACAACGGAACGTTTAGCAGCGTTGGGGCTGCCTCAGAGTCAACAAGGTCAGAGGTCGCAAGCTCCGAGCACGCCGAGTCGGAGAGCGGGAAGGGACGTATCAAATCGGGGATCCCCGTACAAGCAAAGGCAGCCCAACCAGCAGAAGGCACAGACGCAACAGCAGAGTGGAGGATTTGGTCAGGCCTTTCGGGAAAGCGAAGAGTTTCACGCTAGCCGATGCGGCCGATGCCTGGGTCGCGACAAGCACAATGTCAGGAGCTGCAACAGGGAGGTCATGTGGGACGGGAAGACGCCGAGCAGATGTAGGAGAAACAAGAGAGGTTTCTTGGAAAACCCAGAAGGACAGGAGGTCTGCGTCGACTGGCAACGGAAGCAGGGATGCACAGTTACGACACACCCCAACAAGCATGAGTGTTCAGGATGTGGCGAGCGCGGCCACGGAGCTCAGAGCTGCCCTCTCGGGCCTCAGTAAACAAGCAGCAACCCCTCTAAGGGCGGAGGCATGGGAAAATTTCCTCTCGTCGACGGGCCTAGAGAGCAGATACCCGAACATAATACAATCCATCCATCTTGGCTTCAACGTGGGTATCCCACCCATCACAGAAACATACTCCCCACCTAATAAAATCATCACTCCCGAGCACATAGCCGCTTTCAACACGGTAGCGGGGAAAGAGCTGCAACTACGTCGCTGGTTAGGCCCGTATCCTCGCCGAGTGGTAGAAGAGGTCATTGGACCCTTCCAGACGTCACCAATCACCATGGTTCCGAAACCAGGTAAAGCGGGAAAGTTTCGACTGGTTCAAAACTTATCGTCACCACACAACCCAGTACATACAAACGACACATCATCACGCGACCCCCTGAGGGGATTTCTTGGCAATCATGCAACGCACAGCCCAGTGCTCCGAAACGACATCTCTTCCATCAACTCTCACATTGACTTGACGCTGTACCCATGTCTCTGGGGTACTTTCGCGAATACCTGTCGAATGGTCTGGACTCTGCCTCCGGGTAGTCAAGGAGCGGTCAGGGACATATCGGAGGCTTACAGGGTAGTTCCGCTGCACCCGTCGCAGTGGCCAGGAGCGGTGGTTAGGCTGCTAGGAGAGGACGAGTTTGCGGTGGACACACGTCTCATGTTCGGCTTAGCATCAGCAGCGGGAACCTTCGGACATGTGGCAGACGCAGGAATGGAGGTGTTCAGGTCGGAAGGAATAGGGCCGGTAACCAAGTGGGTTGACGACCACTTGTGGATGCGGATAAGAAGAGAATGGTTAGGGAGAGCGAATGAGATCAGAGCGGAGTTAAGGCAGCGGGTCAGGGATTCGGGTGGCAGGCAACACATAAGGGGACGTCTGCTGTACACAGGGCAGGCGTTACCATCCGGTAAACCAGAAGAGTTTGATGACAACTTCGAGTTCCCGCTGACAGATCTTTCGCAATCAAGTATTCGTTCGGAAGAGGATGCAATGTACACGTACAGCTTCTGCGACATCGACAGAATTTCACGACTTTTGGGTTACTTCTGGGAGCTGCTTAAGGACATTCAGTTCTGTTTTGAGCCTATCTATTTTGGGTTTCAATGGCACTTGAGGGAACGCATCGTATCGGTTCCAGAAGAGAAACGTGAGAAGTATCTACAAGTAATCAAAGAATGGGAAGGAAGGCAAATGCACACGGCGGAACAAGTATCGAGCTTGCATGGTAAGCTCGTGCATGTGAGCTTCGTTCTGACGGCGGGAAGGGCTTACCTGATAGAGTTCGAAAAAATGATGGCATCGATGGAGGGCGCTCCCTTTGTCTCGCATCGACCACCAAGACGGCTACCCAACGACTTACAGTGGTGGAAAGAGAGGCTATCAAGAAACATTTCCTCTCCTATCCCAGGACCAGCAGAGTTAATCGACCCGCATGCATTCTCAGACGCTAGCGGAGGTTTTGGAGTCGGCATTCACATCAGAGGTTACTGGCGCGCGTACCGTCTCACCCCGGGATGGAGAGGAGAGAACGAAAGAGATATCGGATGGGCGGAAGCAGTGGGATTATGGCTCGCAGTGCTCATCATGGCACCCTTTTGCACCAGAGGAAAACATTACAAGGTAAGCGAGAGGAGAAAAACTCGACGCAGGCATTAATGGATTAATTCACAGGTCTACGGAGACAACGAAGGAGTCGTCGAGGGATGGTGGAATGGAAAAAGCAAAAATAGACCTACCAATGGTGTGTTCAGGAACATTCACAGAATCGTTGAGGAGCAGGGGTTCCAGATACATACCAGATACGTCCCGAGCGCAGCAAACCCCGCAGATGGCCCATCTAGAGGAAAATATGGCCCTGACAACCTCATCCTTCCAAAGATCCCCATTCCCATCGAGCTCAAGGACCTCATTGTCGACTTCGACGAACCGCTCACAGAAGCAGAGCTTCGCTACCGAAAATCTGGAGGAAATACTCATCACGCAATTAAACCTGTACGACGACAACATCCAGACGAAGGAATCAGAAAGCAGCTCGAGAGGGAGGCGAACGAGCTCGACACCATCGCAAACGCCTGGGTCTAGGGCATCGCCCAGAAGCTCAGAAGTCGAATTTCCAGTTTCCCTTCCCAGCCGATTCACCACATCATCATCTCGACCGTATCCACGTAATCTAACCCCAGCCGAATCACCATTGCGACCTCACTGTGCTGCGAAAGAGCGGCTCCTACGTTGGAGACCAGCACAACGGAGGGTACTGAGAGACAGTCAGGGCGTAGTCATTGAAGTCTCAACGGAGGACGTGGCACGGATCATGCTAGTGGTGATAAATGCATATGCGGAGTCAACACTACAGACGTACGCAACGGGACTATTGGTTTACCACGTATTCTGCGACAGCCAGCAACCGGTCATCCCCGAGGAGAGTAGAGCGCCAGCAAGCCCAAGTCTAGTCAGCCTATGGATTTCGCACGTAGCAGGAGCATATTCAGGCTCGGCCGTACGGAACTACGTGTTTGGTCTCAGAGCATGGCACATAATTCACGGTTTGGAATGGAAGATAAACAAGAACGAGTTCGAGGCAATTTTGAAAGGAGCGGAGAGATTGCAACCACCAGCATCAAAGCGAAAGAAGAGGAAGCCATGGACAGTAGCCTTCCTGGAGAAGGTATTAGGCAAGCTGGATATATCGAGCCACAGGGACGCCGCCGTAGCGGCGTGCCTCACCACAATCTTCTGGAGTGCAGCGCGGGTAGGGGAGTTCACAGTTCCAAACCTGAAGGAGTTTCGTTTCGAGAAGCATGTCACGATTACCGACATGAGAGATGGGTCGGATCCCAACCAGCCGATGAAGATCTTCCACATCCCGGTCACTAAAGCAGCTCCAGTCGAGGGGGAAGACGCTTACTGGTCACCGCAGCAAGGCGTAACAGACCCAAAAACCGCGTTGGACAACCACCTCAGTCTGAACACCCCCCCAGCAGACCACCACCTCTTCTCTTACTTGCACACCAAGAGCGGGAAAACTTCGAGGCGACCTCTAACCAAGCCGGCGTTCATAGACAGGCTAGCGGAGGCAGCGCGAGAAGCAGGTTTAGAACCGTTGCAGGGGCATGGCATTCGCATTGGCGCCACCCTGGAGTATCTATTGAGGGGGGTGAGTTTCGAGGCAGTGAAGGTGATGGGAAGATGGAAAAGCGATGCTTTTCTGAGGTACCTGAGGAAGCACGCGGAGATCATGGCCCCTTACATGCAGGCGGAGCTGCACCACTCGTTCATATCGTTCACCTTACCTCCCGTTAGATGAGACAACTTATGAGCCTCGATGAATGTAATAGCACGGTATATTCCAATCTACATACTTTCCTTCTACCTACAACTAGATCGCCGGATCGACCTGCTCAGCTCCTTCCACCGGGGTATCCTCAGCCTGCTGCGGACACGTCGCCAGCTGGGTGCTCCTCATGAGTGGGTATCGCAGCCAACTCGGATACCCCCGCAGCAGAAGGTCTCGCTGGGGCCCTTCAGGCCCTTGCCCATATCCTGCATTCTGCGCCGAAGCAGGCCATGAGCTTAGTCCGTCTCTCAGAGGTCGGGATAGCAGGCACGACCTCCTTCTGCTCTCTTCCTAGAGCATCCACAGCGAATCCGAAGACCTCTCCCACCAGACCTTTCCCGCCGATCTGCCCCACACGAGATCTTCGACATCGCTCCATTGCAACTCTACAATGGGCTCTACCCCTTAAACGAGAAGCTCCATGCTCTCATGGGGAGGTCGGCCACGGACGATAAGATCACCCTGAGGGTGCATGAGACGGTGTGGCCTACGGTGTGGGTGGTGGCGCTTATAACAAATAGGCCTGTGCACAGGAATGAGTTGTTGAATGTTACGTTGAGCTTTTGGGGAGGGTAGTTGGGAGTAAGGAGATGGCTAGGGCGAGGGGGATTATTAGGTGGCCGGGAGGGGGTTTGTCGAGGACGCAGGTGTCAGAGAGACTCCTCGCATGAGAACAAGCGCCCACACAACCTCGTTATCAACAAACAAGTCGATCTACGAGCCTCTAATTACATGTCTCTAGACCAATGCACTGGTAGAAGCTAGCATAGACTTGTTTTCTAGCTAAATCGAAGTGAATGAACAGAGGTCAGTCAGGGGAATCCGAGATGTTGAAAGGGTTGAGTAGTTCGTATGTTAAAGATGGGCCCAAGTTCGACAACACACGTCAAAGTATACCCAAGCACGAGATCAGTTCGACACGGATAGAAGATGCCGGAACATAGGAATGAGGTCTAGAACAAGGCGCATTTCTCCCTGAATAAATGACCGGGTTCAATAGTCCCAGGTCTCAAATCAATCTCAACCATTGACAGGATCTTGGATCAATAGTCGAATGGTCACACTTGTGAAGTGAGAGCAATTCAAGCGAATCAGTGGCGGCAGTCGGACTTCAAGTCACAACATACCCTCAGACTACCACTCACTCTTTTGTCTCTGAGGTGCCTCGGTGGCAGGAACATTGACAATCCTGAGATGCTTGGGACTAACGCCGGAGTGCTACCATGATGACAGTGTAATGTATTTTTGATATATACCATAACAATAACCCGCAAATTGCAATGAGGACAGAATAAGTACAAGTTCACAGAAACAAAGATTTTTACAGTGAGTACCAGTTTGGTTCAAAGCTTGGCAAGATGGATAACTGAACAAGAACTACACATCTTCCCGGGAAACTAATGCCCACCCGTCAGAAAGCTCTTCTGTAACGGTGGCTTTAAGCACGTTCACGCTTCTGTTGGGTGTATTGTCTGAATGCTTTAGTGAGGAAGGTTCTCAACGCTAGGCAAAGATGAATAAATGCATACAGAATTTGTTCAAGAACCCTCTGACCCTCACCCAGCAAGCCAGAGTCACCATGGTTTCCTTTGGTGCCGGCGCCACAGGTGCATCTTCAGATTTGAGTTTGGCTTCCAGAGGCGCCTCCACAAGTGAGTACATTGATGGTGATGTGAGCTGTGAAGGCGAGGGTGGAGTTTCAGGTTCCGAGTCCGACTCAGAAGATTCAAGTTGCTTGAATCTGGTAGTATTGTGAGGATCACCTGAGTAAAAAGCATCAGCGGTGTCGATTAGGGGAGAGAAAAAGCGACGCACCGGGTATCAGCTCGGGATATCCATGCTCACGGGCATATTGCTTTCCATCCAAGTCTCGATTCTTCTGGTGCAGTAGTTCCCGAACATCTGTGTACATGTCGTTGTCCCAGTAGGTCCCAATCGATCCCCACACACTCAACTTAGGGATCTGCAATCTCTCCCAATCCTTCTCAGCTATTTTGTCCCTTCCTTGTGGGTCATTAGACCAGTAGAATATGTTTGGAGAGAGTGGATGGCGGAAACAGTGTAGGCCGTTGATGAGCTTGGTGTGTAACGGTGGAATGAAGAGGTATGCGGGTTTTGGGCGTGTTGTGGGGTCTTTGCAGAAGATGCCTTCGAGGCGGAATCCGACTCGATTGATATAGACTGAGCAAGTGGGGGAATTCAGACAAGAAAACCAGAAGTATGCAAAGGAACACTTACCGACATCCTTCACGTCATGGCAACCATCACAGAAGCGGAGGGACTGGCAGAGATAGGCAACACAAAGATTGTTATTTGGGACGCGCAAGCCAAAATGAAGTGTCACGTTGACATTGCCAGTGTTTTGAAAGGAGAGATCGACTCGCCCTGGAACTGAAAAGGTCAGCAACAGAAAGATGGATTCAAGTGGTGGACATACCCGAGTTGGAATAGCTGGCTTTGACGTCGAGGCTGAGACTCTCGCAAAACAACTTGGGTGAGGGAGTGGAGGGAAAGTGGGCAAGGATTCCAGGTCTTCCAAGTTGGACAATCACTCCGAATGTCAATAGACTGGTACCGTTTTGGGCCCATTTTGACAGATCAGTGATCCAGACCCCTCCGCGTGGCGCAAACAGGTACAGACGGTCGCCAAGGTTTTTCTCGACATGGGCGATGATTTCGGTAGGGTTGAGTTGAGGAACAGCATCTTGGCGAAGTGGGGAGAAGCGGATGGGGAGTAGTCGGAGGTCTTCCTTACTCGGTGGAATGAGGGAGATGTTAGCGGGGTTGTAATGGCAGGTCAATGTTTTCAAGTCAATCGACCAGTCCTCCCAACGATGCGTCACCTGTTTGCCATTATTGACAGGTCAAGGCTAAAAATAGATAAGCTCACCGGAAATGTCAGAGCTTTGTCGTCGCGCAAAGATTGAATTGCACACGCCTAAGGACATCACTCAGCGGGGAAGGGAAACTCAAATGATAGACGTACAAAAATATATACCAAGTACTGTAAGACAATGCGATCCTTATTCGAGTACCAACTGAAGGCCTCATTTCCATTCGTGAGGTCTGCTGCCTTTCAGCCACCTTCCTCAAAACTTCAAATGAGAAAACTCACCATTGTATGTCAACATTGTCATTGCATCCGACTCGGTCACCGCGAATACTTGAGTTAGCAGTGCCGACCTGCATCATCCCATAAATATGACTGACGGAAAAAAACCTCGCCGACTCACCGATGACACACTGCTGTTTGTAGGGTGCTTTTTACTATCTGCGGATGATCATTGGTATGATTTCGCCTCATTCCTAACTCAACACCCACCTTCTTGAATAAATCTTGATCCTCCCCAACAACCGGCTCGAGGGTAGTCGCTGTGTATCTTCCCTGGTATCCAGATACCTCGGCAGTTTGTACCATCTTCTTCAATCTGACGACTTGCGGCTTTGAAGATGTTGATGCTTCGTCATCCGGCTTGACATTGATGCTTAGGATCTCAGATGATTGTTGGCGGAGACAATGGATGTCGCTATCCATTACTACCCTAATTGTCTTTCCATTCTGCAGACAAGAGTTAGACTCTTCGTGAATGATGGCAGGACAAGACGACGCCTACCACAGTAATTCCGTCCCTCTGCGAATAATTGTGATTGTGATTGTTGTGAATGTTCGCATTTCCAGCTATGCTCAAGAAGCTAGCATAGTCTCCAACAGTCGGGTTTTGGACGTTGGAGAAGTTAGTCGCCATGTCTTCAAGATGGGGGAAGAAACAGTAAGGAAGCGGGTACGACAGAAGGTACGAAGTGGGGGAGTGAACGATGGAGAGTGACGAACACCCCACATGTTAAATGAGTCAAGCCTCACATGCACAGCTATCTCATGTTCTGCACGGGTCATATCATGTCGAATCTCCTCCGTATCTCCCATGAGCGCTTGCACAATCACGGAAATGATCATAACATTTTCAGAGCAGTGGCGATCTCGTGGTCAGCCCATCGTCAACTTCGAACATGCAGGGGAACACCAACAACGCTCCATTCATATGATCGTTAAGTGTATTGGGGTCAACTGAGCGGAAAGACAGAACGTTCATGAACCATCCCACCGCACACAGCCAGAGAAGTCAACCGCACGAATACCACGCCCAGGTATTCCCACTCCTGTCAGATCCACATCATAAATAACTTCATTCTAGCGAAAAACAAGGACAACTCACCTCTGAAATTACACCCCGTACTACTGTACACGCAGTATCGCTCAGCCCATCTACGTTGCGCAGCATTCACATCCATTTGATTGATGAGGATTACCCTACGCATTTGATGCTCCAGATTTGCATCATCGTTGCAATACCGAGATCACATCGATGAGCTTCGTCCACAGAAAGCTGTGAATGGTGTGAGTGACGAGTCGTTCCTCCCTCCACGACTCGGATACTCTTACCTTGATGTCTCTCGGCCATATTTAGCCATCTTTGTTCACCTTCTCATCCAAAGATACTTTGAATCGTTCGCGAACATAACACGCGTCACTGGTTATGGCGGTTCCCCGGAGACTCATTTCAGCTCACCACGTCGCCAAACGGGTCGCTGTATACTCCTTTAGTACTCCTTGTCATGCCTGAGAAAGATTCGTGAGATTGGGGAGCTTGAGCTAGCGGATGAAGCAGATAGGAACGGTCCAGAACCAGAATTCCAGAGTTTCAAAATTTGAGCTTGATCCGTTGACAAGCGCTTTAAGAGTGTCGTCGTAGCTCCGAATCCCAAGTAACATACACAAGTCCAGTTCAGAGGTTGTAATCTTCGATTGCTAAATGCCTAGTCCTGTTTGACGACCTTGTAACCTCGAGGGGGAGCGTTGAAGTAACACCTCGAATTTATCATCGAATCAATCCAGCGGGTTTCGAAGCCGCCTTGATCGATTTATTTGAGTGAGATTGTGGGAAGTTGTGAAAAGAGACGAATTGCAGCACGACATGGTCGTCGAAAACCAACGTTCGGAGCCGGCGAGTAACGTCCCGGATGATTCGGAGTTCAAATGTTGAAAGAGTGACTCCGGACTTTCGTTCCGAACCTCGACTCTCCAAAGCTCCAGGTCGTCTGGAGTCGGCATACGGTAGAAATATGTGTTCAGATTACACGTATATAATGATTATGATGTTTGTAGGCGATCCAAGGTACTGGACCGAGCGGATTAGGCCGTGTCCCAGTTGCCTAGAATGCTTCATTCTCGCAGCTGTGATTCTGACAGGTGAACCGTGAAACAAATCATGCATCTCCCTACGACATTCATTTATCCTACCAACGCCCTATCCAATGTCTTCAACCTACGCTTTTCCGTGTTTCTGGCGTCGACAACACTGGCATTGCCAAGGACCTCATTGCCCTAAAACCGCCCAATCTGTGAATAAGTCAGTGCTGGTCCGATAGACGTGATCGTCATTTCTTACCTGTAGGCTCCCATAGGCCTCAGCACTCCCAAAATCCCTTCGAACGCTAGTGCTTCGGCACCCCAAATCCTCTTTGATACGGTCGACGCCCGATCGAGCTACTACTTGTTACCCAGCAAAGCATTTGTATCATCTCTTCGATGTTTCATTGAGGTTTTGGAGAAGAGTGTGAGTAAGGAAGACGACAAAGTCGGAGTATAAAAGACTTGCGATGACCCATCGACGTCAATCCGTTGAACGCGTTCGACGCGTCTATCAGCTGGCCGACACGTAATCAGAACGGATCCGATAATCTGAATGTTGCACGCACTTAGGCACTCAACTCTCCTCTCGTTGGTGGACCGAATCACATCTGCGACTCTTACACGCATTCGTACTCGTATTGGGTTCAGATCATCGCGACACAGAAAATCCCGAACATCTGGCATCAACACTTTGACTTAGTCTTGAATATCTCCACCTACACGACATAGGACGACTGTTTTTTCTAGTACGAAGAGGACACGATCGGATGGGCTATAGTGAGAGGTAAGGGCGATTGAATATAAGGAGTTAGCAAAACGGTACGCACCATGCACTCTTTATTTGTTTGAGTAGAGACGGTTTCGCTGAGATGGTTTACCAGACCATGGGTGGAGGTGTTGGAACTCTGGTCGGCTACTAGGGACATTCACCGAAGAGCCGCCTACGCTATCGAAGCTTGTCGAGGAAGCTGATGCCCAGTTCCTTCGAAACGTCATGCAAGTCTGTACATTGGATCCCAAATCGAGGATCGGTGAGACTACCAATCGCTTCATTCGACTTGAGACTTCTGAGAGAACCTTTGGGTTGGCGTGTTGTAGAAGAGGTCCTCGATCTGACGAGTAGATGAAATTCGGTACCTCTATTCAGCATGCATCCCCTGTGCGCACCAAGATAATTGTTCCGTCGTTTCCTGCACAAGGTTTAGGATCCGCTGTGAGTCTAGGTTGACTCGACACAAGCTTCCCATCGGAATAATGAGCTCTGTAACGGCGTAGGTGACTCCAGAGCCTCGGAAATAGCGAAAAACGAATTACCTGTAGGCGCAGACCTCTAACCGTGTCTTTGTGGTGACCGAGGGGTGAGCAACGTGAGATATCGACGCAAGTACTTCGCCACGAAAACCATAAGTCGTCAACTTTGAGAGGTCCGAGAATGAGGATAACTCTGAAGTTATGAATCTTTCAGCGAGAAGAGGTAGATCTGCTTTCTAGAACGAGTTGATCGAGGCACTGAGACTCCATGAAAGGATCACATACGCGAATTCCGCACCTATTATCTTGTATTTGCAACAACTTTGTCCACCATCCTTCACGACGACGCTTATGCCCGTTGCTCCAACGTCCAGAGAATTTTCCAACAATTCTTTCAACGCCGACACTGACCTATGAATGATCTTTTCTCTGCCAGTAACTGAAGCGACTAAAGATCAGAGGAGCAGATCACCTCTCCAGCAGCGATACGGTTGATCAAAGAATCTTGGAGCCGACGGATGGGAAGGGGTCCTGAAGGTTCAAACGCATTCTCCTCGTTGCGAGTCATGTCGGATGTGGTACAAGTTGAGATGGAATGTATAGCCTTGTCCTTGACTGTTCAACGAGTTATTCGCGCTGTCTCGTAATGAATCGCGTGCGTAGAATAGGTAGACCAAGTCACTGAGGACGTCAAGTTGGGAGTCAAAAGGCAGAGCGTGAGAGAAAACGACGCGTGAAGGGAAAGTGCAGGGAAAGCGTTCACCTCTTTGTTTTGTTCCACTTGGTCAATTTATCATCTTTCCACTACCGCGATGAAGCCTTACCTCCAATGGCCAGCTTTCGTTACAATGCAGTCGTTCGGAAATCTCGTTCAACGTGTAAACTTTGCTGTGGGCTCGACAAAACCTCCATCCAGATTCCACCAGGCATACAGGCATATTCAATTGCATCATGTGTAAACGCTGCAACCAAGGGGCGTTCACCGGGGAATGCCGAATGAATGACCTCCCCTTGGGGTATGCTCAAGAATTTTCTTATTTGGGTGGACAGGTTTGTCACACCCTCTCGCTATCGAAGTCTTGTCTCTTTGATCTTCTGATTATCTCGTTTCGGGTTGCTGCTTCAAACACGACTCTAGTACCTATGTGTGGAAATACAATCCTTTATCATACCTCAAGTCCTCTTTTGAAGGCGATAAGGCCACGATGAGCCGTTGGGTCACACCTAGGTCACACCTCGTCACCGCCCAAATAGGGAAATTCTTGAGCACACCCCAAGCCTCAAGGGGAGGTCATTCACTCGGCATTCCCCGGTGAACGCCCCTTGGCTGCAACCAACATCACACCCTTTGAGAAGTTGATGCCGGAACTCAAGGAAGCTCAACATCATCTCACCGATACAGTCTCATCTCCAAATTCTGAACTAGATGGACCGCTGAAAGGCATCCTAATGGTGCGGATGACGTTGTAGGGGTGGCCGGGCAGCACCCCGGCCCTGCTGGTGTTCAGTTTGTGAGCTATGCCGTGTACTGATGGATTCTCACTTCTTTCATGACCCCAGGGAGATCATAGCCAAAAAGGACAGCTGGAGGTCAAGAATACCGTCATTTTTCCCATCTTTTCCCTTGGGCTTGTATATAAGCTGGCTCAACTTGGCCTCGCAATCAACAAGGAATCGCAGTTGCTCTCAAGTGACGATGCGCGGAATACTCACCCTTCTACTAGCCCACTTGCTCGCAATCTCGGTTGTTGGTGCTCCTTCCGAGTCTGTGGAGAAACGCCAAACGTGGAACCCCCTTTCGAGCCTCGTCAGGCCCTTGGAAGAAGTCTGGAATCACAGATCGTCATGGCCAACAAGGGTCAACTCAAATACTGTGTCCGTTTGGAGATCTCGCCCACGGTCGACGCAGCTACACGGGCCAATATTTAGACTACTCTCAATCAATCGTAAATAAATGGAACTCTTAGGTCGCCAGATGAAGTGGCTGGCCATACTCAAATATCCCAGTCAAAGTCGTCGGCTTGCTGTCAGGAACCGCAACCAGCTCACGGGCGACCTTTCCGGTCTCGATATCTACACCGACACCGACAGGGACGTGATGCGCAGAGGCGTGTGGACGATTCTTCCACCAGAACAATGACTATTCCAAATGCCCTGGCGGCGCCGCCCGACACTACGGTGAGTCGATCGTTGTCCACTTGTAGGTTTTGGTGATTGAGATCGAAAGATAGACATGAGTCTATGGCCCACCGATGGATTCGGTGGAGGTGCCGGCGGTGACTGGGACCAAAGGCTTGACGCCAACTACTTCTGGTAGATCAATAACGACAACATCCAAACTCTTCTTCACAAAATAGGAGGAATTTATTCACGAATCTTGGTCTTGATATTCGAAGGCTACATTTATACCAGGGACATACCTTTGGTTTGGATGGTAAAGGGCACACACTCATCGCCTGTGTCTCCCGAGTCCCGGCTGAAGTCTACTTAGATTTCTACGACTGGACCCTCCGACTGGTGTCAGCAACTTCATCACGAAAGCCAATAGCCTGAGCCAAATTACTGACTTCGACGGCTGGGTGAGTTCTCTCGGTGCTACGGCAATCTGTATTCCGAACGCGTTCGACGCGTCTATCAGCTGACCGACACGTGGTCAGAACGGACTCCGTTGCGCGTGCTCAGGCAGTCTACCCCATTCAACTCTCCTCTCGTTGAGGGATTGAGTCACGTCTGCAACTCTTACACTCAGTCGTGCTCGTATCGGGCTCAGAGCATTGCGATACAGAAAACCTCGAACATCTGGCATCAAAACTTTGACCTAGTCTCAAATCTCCCCACCCAGACGACATACGACTTTTTTATGAGTACGAAGAGGACGCAATCAGATGGGATATAGTGGAGGATAAGGGTGATCGAATATAAGGAATTTCCAGTGCTGAGCAAAACGGTACGCACTATGCACTCTATTTGTTTGAGTAGAGATGGTTTCGAGATGGTTTACCAGATCATGGGTGGAGGCGTTGGAATTCTGGTCGGCTACTAGGGACGTCCACGCCTACGCTGTCGAAGCCTGTCGAGGAAGCTGATGCCCAGTTCCTCCGGAACGTCACGCAAGTCTGTGCATTGCATCCCAAATCAAGGGTCGGTGAGACTACCAATCGCTTTATTCAACTTGAAACTTCTGAGACAACGTTTTTAGTACTTACATGGCAGCCCGCCGCCCAGGTACATTCACAGCCCATTTGCCCCACTCCACGGTGATATCAGTCACTACACCTACTGACGACCATAGCCCCAAAGCCTTCTCCAGCACCCGCCCTGCGCTGGAAGAATACAAAATACTGTATCGTGGGGCAGGTATGAATTAGTGAGCCACAGATTCTTGAGAGCGGGCTACATTCGTGAGTACAGCTGTTATAGATTTTCGGAGCGAAACACACAGGTGCAAAGCTCGAAACCTCGATAAAAGGTAATCACTCAATGCGGCTACCCTGCATCCTGAACGTCCTGAATCATTGTCACTAACATCTGCCCAACAGACAATGGCGGATTATGAGACAGCACTTGTCGACCTCTTTCCCCTACCACTGACCGTGAAGGGAGTGATAGGGGCTCCCACAGCGACTCTTACGGTGCGTCTCGCCGAGTATGAACGTTCGGAGATAGTTTGCAAGCTGTGACATCACCTCTGCAGATGATGTACTACTTCCATGGTGGGAGCTCTTACCGCCGTATTTATTTGACGTCAAATACCAACGCCTTGCCCGCTTTCAGGACTGTACACCATTCTCGCGATGGCATCCGTATACCTCCTTCGTCGGAACAAGTCCGAAAATCGAAGGTTCTATATTGGATGCACATCCTTGTTGTTTATCATCTGCACGCTCGTGGTTATCAACACCACTATATTTCGGACAAGAGAATCCTCATTGATGTTTTCTGCAGTCAAAGACGACGATCCGAAGTCTCTGCTACAATATGTCTTTGAGGATAGACTCAAATATGGATATTAGTGAGCTTTTCTGCTTCGCAACTTCATGTCACGAAAAGTGAGGCTCATGGTCAATTCTTCAACAGCATGCTCGGTTACTTGCTTCCTGCATTGTCCAAGTATGTCTCTGACGCCGAATTTGAGGATTATGCGAGCGTCACTGATGAAGTGTTTCCAACACCTAGCGCTGCGGCTGAAGCGATGCTTGTAGGCAACATAATTATGGTCTCGACCACACGGAATTGACCATCATCTCCCCGCTACAGATACACAGATGTTATATGGTATGGGGGCAGAGCAAGGTCGTGGCAATTCCTCTAGCTTTTCTCTCGGCGATGGGGACCAGTAAGCACAATATCCTGCTCCGCCTTGACCCCCGTTGATGAGTTGTGAATCCAGTATTGTACATTGTTACAACTATCATCACCTCTCTGTGCCTTCGGGATATAAGTTGGGAGTCACAAATCAGGCTCTACTTACTTGCTGCGAAGTTCAGCTTTGCCGGGACGGTGACGAGTACAATTGTCAACGTCGTCGTTGCAGGCTTGACCGGTAAGCCCCTGATTTCCTCGACAGGTCAAGAACTTTAGGATTTATCTTATCGACGCCCAGCTTGGAGAATATGGCGAATGACTGAGATCAGTCGTACCATGCAACCCTGCCGAGGCGCTGGAAAGGGCAGCAAAAACAAGTTCTCAAGTACAATCCGAATCATGTTCGTCAGGGAATTCTCTTCGTCGCGTCCATGTTCTTTGACTAATCGCCGTTCTATTGAAGTCTGGAGTCTGCCGCCTTGTATCCTTTCATGGCGGTTGTACAGCTGGTGCTAGTTAATGGTTTCAACGCCAACGGGCAGGCACCCCCTTTTGACCTTACTCCAGTTGTCGTGATATCGGCGGTTCGTACACGTTTACCCGCACGTCTTTCCTTTTTCCTTACCATTACACAACATCAGGGAATATCGTCATCGCTAGCCCTCACACGAGCGCAGCTCGCCAAATTGAGTACAGACAGTTTTGGAGAAGGACTCGCTGTTTCCGATATACAATTTGACTTGAACATCCCAAAGTCGAGCCCTTCGCCCCACTCTGTTGTTGACATATGCAACAGCTCAGAGGCCGTCGGATCCGCGTCTCCCCACAGTCTGGAAATTCGTGCTACTGGGCGATCATCATTGATTTCTCCAGATCCCAACCGTAGTAGAGACGAGAGGACGCCATCCCCTTCGTAGAATAGAATTTATCAATCATGCAATCCCGTTTGATGATATGCTACAGGCCTGATAGGCCAAACCGTATTCTGATTTGACGCTTGAATCACCATTTTTCCCTGATGAGGCGTGGTAATAGTGCCTGAGTCGTGTATAACGACTCGAGTCATGACCCTTGGCATGCGTACGGAGAGCCCTCATAGAGACAGCCCTTATAGATAGATCAATAAAGTGTTTGCCTTCGTAGAGGATCTGAGATCAGATTCATTTTTGCCCTAGCTCGGAACTGCTTGAAGGTCCCATTACCATACAACAAAATAGAAGTACGAAATTTGGGTGTCAAATTCAAGATAAGAAGGAATATTGAGCAAGAAGAGCTCTCCCTCTATAGTCAAAGAGCGCGATGTACTGCTCGAAATCCGAATGCGGAGTGGCCAGACAGCGTCGGGCTCGTTGCGTGCGCCGCGGCCCGGGCCTCGCGGGATCAGCACGATCACGTATGATGAATAGCCAATGGGCCGATCATCCGTGGCCTATCGCGGGTTCTCTTCAACACCACGACGTGCTCTGGGCTTTGTTCTTCCTCTCCCTCGTCCTTTTCCTTCCACGAGATGCAATCACAGGCGAACCGCACAGAGCAAGCTGTATCTGCTGCCCAGAGTGTTGCCGTGGTTCAGACGCTGTTAAGAGCAGGATTGGGTTGTATAACTTTCATGAGGTACAATGTTCCGTTCAGCGGTCTTGTGAACCTGACTCTCAATATCTCTGATACAGGGAGCTTCTACCTCAAGACAACTTTGTCGAAAGTAAGTGTTACAGTCTGGCGGACTCTGTATCGAGCAATTAACCGATGGTCCCTTCGCAGGCCATTTCACGACCGCAGAGGACGGAAGATCGCATTCGTCCAACTCGAGCTTCTCAACACCAGATGGGCAGAGGAGAAACGTTAATGGGTTCAAAATAATGGTACGGGATTATCTGCTCGTGATCGGAACTCTCTGACCAGGTATATGCAGAACATGTGCCGTGGCTACACAGACGAAGCAGATAGGATACTCAACTACCTGGTACAACTCGATATCTTTCTGACAAGCCTCGCAAGACTAACTTCTTGGGCATCAGGAATACGGAATCTTTGATGCATTACAGAAACAATACCTGCGAAGCTTCATTTTTGCGATTTATCTGGTCAGTATTCCATGCGTGAAATAGGTTATACTGGCTGACGCAGTATCTGAAGGACAACGAAGATCCCAACAAGTCCGTCTGCATATATGCGCTCGAAAATCTGGATCTGACCTCCCTCGTAGCATCATAGAAGCATACACGTTCAATTTTCGGGTGAGTACGACAACAGAAGGGTTGGTAAAGGTCCTAACTCGTTTATAGTATCACACTATCGCTGGAACTAACACCACTATACCAATCATGACTCTCGGGGACGATCTCAACAAGATGTCGCTGCACGACAAGACGAATGATCCTCTCATGGACTCGGCAAGAAAGGGCAAGGTTCCAACACTCAAAGATGTGAAGAAGAGCGTAAAGGTGAGGTCTCACGGGGAACGTTAGGATCGTTGGACTCTAAGGAAGCCTTTCACAGGCCTTGTTGAAAAGTCTCATCACTTCAATGACGCACATGGACGTCCTCCCAAGTAAGCCAAACATCAGCATGTATACATGTTCTAATAACCCGGTAGAACGTCGTTACGCGTCTTTCAAGCTGTTTTATACTGAGGATACGCCATCGGAATACGAACCACCCCATTTCAAACCTGGGAATTATGAGAAGGATAAATGGCATCTCATGACACATGATTTCGACGAGGTACCAGACAGATGGAGTGTCGGCAAAATTGACTCAGGGTACCATGCGTGCGTCTCACGTTTTGTTTTTCTTTTTGTGGCGATAGGGCTAAGATTTTCATCTCAATCCAGCGTTGAAGTCAATGTCAGTAGTATTGCAACCTATTTGCCTTCGTCCACGGAACACGACAATGAACCGTTCGCTGGCCTAACGAGTGCCCGGCCAAGTACGATGCCGAGTGTTACCCCCGCCGAGGAGGAAACTCGACGAGCAGAGCAGAATGAGAGGCAGTTGGAGGATGCCGAGAAGCGAAATGTCGTTTGGAGCGCTGAAGGTATCGAGGTTGGAGACGCTGATGGTGATTACGATCTTGACCCAGAATGTGTTCAACCTTCACCACCGCCCAACGTGCCTATCGGTATCCGAAATGCAGAAGGCGGTATCGATCCGGTACCGGAACATCCTGAGGCAACTGCAATGGAAGTAGACGAAGCCCAAGTCTACGGAGTCACTCAGATCATCCCCACGCGGTTACAAGAAATCGTCAGTTCCTCACCGTCCTTCTTGATTACCTATGCTTACTGCTCTTCACTAGATGACAAACAAGCCCTCCAGTGCTCTTATGATACCAGAAACTCAGAGCGTGATACCCACTCAGGAGGCCAGCACAGGTAACTGCCTCCCACCGTCCGATATACCTCCACCCGACGATGACGACGATGATATCTTGGATACCCCCACCCCAATGCCGAGAGGGAGGAGCAGCTTCCATCGCCAGATACTCTCTCCAACGAGCTCGCACTCCTCGATAGAGGAGATTCCAGAAACCCAGATAGTGAATGACTGCGTGAAGGTTGACGACATGGAAATGCTTGGTGTGTCTAATGTCTCCCTTGCTCCCAACAGAGGTTCGAAAACTTTTGACAGATATGGAGACTCAACCTTTCGACTTTGCCGCCACTCAAACCGTCGACACCATTGAATCATCTGGCAACGATAAGGCACCGGAGAATGAGCAGGCCGTCAAGAAAGCCGTCACCACCAAACCTGACGACGGTATCATTGATTGCGAATGTGGTATCTCGGTAAGTCTTTACACAATGCAGCGGGATGCTGATGCTGATGCTGATGCTGTGGTCTATAGAAGGAGTGCGAGGTTGTGTTCTGCGAGAGTGGGTGCAAGCGATGGTATCATCTATGGTGTGTGGTCGGATCTCTTCTCTGTCCTTCGTTGTGACTGATCCGTCAACAGGTGCATGGGCTACCATTCCGAAGAAGATATCAGGCTACCACAAGCGTTCACCTGCTTTGACTGTTGCGTTCACGCTGATCCTTCCTGGGAGCTGATCAAAGTCGACCTGTATCCCACTATGACGACGAAATTCAAGGAGCTCGCGATTTTCCGGTACGTTGAGGTGGTTGACTGCGATATACTCCCTACTTCATGCCGTTCATCCAGACGTGCTATCAAGGTTGCCGAGGAGGAAAATCCAAGTACGATCGCAGAGTTTGCGAAGTACATGGGTAATGTTCGTTCACGCTCCATTCGATCCGATGATGAACGATCCCTCGTCACTAGGATGCGACAACACCGAGGCACGACAACTCTTCAAGCGTTTGGAGACAGAAGGTCACCGGACAAAATGCATAATCTGTCCCCGTGCACTAAACTTTGAATATCTGTAGGGTTTATCGTGGAACAATCAACGACCATCAATGACATCGGCTTGGTTGAAACTCGGACTCGCGCTAAGAACAAAGGGAAATCGAAGCAAGCTCAACGTCGAAACGTTCAAAAGCCCAAGTACACATTCAATCGTCAATCAGTGAAGACCCATGCATACCAGGACTACTTCAATCCAGACCGTGAAGTTGAAAGTCGGCTGCTTGATATTCCTCAAACGGTGAGTGTTCCCCTCCCATGATCGCCGGACGCCTGCTCATTTTCCAATAGAAAGCTAGCATCAAAGCACGGAAACCACAAGTACCTGCCCTCAATGTCGTCAGCCTACCGCAAGAAACGCAGACACAAGATGAATCGCAGCTGTTTACTACTCCTGTTGCTGTAAAGCGCACTGCAGAGAACATTGTCGAAGCTAGGCCCAAGAAGAAAACCAAGATCTCTCTAGCTCCTCCCGTTGACCTTGCGGAATGATTGGCGGGTTCTTGTTGTTGACCTCTCGCTTCTCCCCCGTTCCCTCCGTCTCTCGAACGGTCTGCCGGTAGTTCAGGCTGCTGACAGTTTTTCTCTCCCCTTTTCGAGGGTGCTTTGCTCAATTGCTTTCTCTCTATTCAATACTTGCATGATGATTATACTCATTAACCGTTACTGAATTCGGATGTCATTGTCTAATATTACTGTTTCTCGGCGCAAACCGCCTAACATCAGCTGCCGGGAGATCATAGATAAACGATGGATTCGAAGCGATTCATAGATACAAGCACAGTCATAGATTGAAACGAAGACATCCTTCGAGTGTTAGTGTGAGCATGTTCACAGTCTATGGATGCTCTGGTACCGCAGCCTCTCCTCCTCCGTATCTGCCCATGCTTCCCGATCAGCTGCCCAGGCCTCTCGCTCGCTCGCCCACATCTCCCGACCCTCCGCCCATGCTCTCCTTCCGTCCGCCCAGGTTTGGCGTCCGTCTGCCCAAGTCAAACGTCCTTGTCCCCATGTTTCACGCCCGTTCGCCCAAGTGTCTCGCCCATTTGCCCAAGCGTGGCGACCTTCTGCTCTTCCCCTTTGTGCTTCCCTTCTGCCTTGTTCTGCTTCTGCTCTAGCTTGCTGAGCATCGCGTATAGCCTGCGTCCTAGCCTGCTGAGCCTCCAGCATGGCCGCACGAACTGATTCCCTGGCGTCTATCCTAGCCTCTTCGGCTTCCTCTCTCGCTTGTTGAGCCTCTGCTCGAGCCCATTCTATCTCTGGAGAAGTCACAAATTGGTCGTCCGGATCAATCTGAGGGTGAAAGGGTACTATCTGTTCCTCTGGATCACTCTTGGGCGGAGTTGGTATTTCTGGAATACTTCGAGATTCGGGTGATCCTGGGTCCTCCACATCGTAACCTCGAGGTGGAGGTTGCCCTAGACCGTCTAGCTGTCGGGGTCGAACTGGTATGGCCCGCTCATCAAAGCTAACGCGGGCCGGAGCTGGTCCCTGTACCTCTCCCAAGCTCTCTTCTTCTACTAGTGAGTCTTCTCGGTTTTCTCCTCCTTCTCCCATGGCTGATCGGCGCTCTTCAGACGGCGATACAGAGGAAGCCTCTGACCCTTGTTGACTCACCACCGTCGGTTGTATGTCCTGTGCCGGCGCGTGGAGGCTACGAGACAACTCATCGACGGAGGCTCTGAAGGAAGGATTATCATAATCCACTACACGCACAGTCCCCTTCTTTCCGGTCGTGTACATTCGGAAGGGGATGTCTCCATCACCCTCCGGAGATAGAGAATGTGATGGTATGGATTTGAGCTTCGGGTTGAATCTGGGGTCGCTTCCTCCGCAGTCGTTCTTTGTCACCATACAAAGCTTGGCAGCGAAAAGGATGCTGTCCCGGGCAGAGAATCCATCATTGGATTTGGGTGAGAGGGATTTGGATACGTGTTTGGCAATGTCGCAGAACTTGGTGAAGGTAGGCGAATTGCTTGCGAAGTCAATAGTGTACACCAAAGTGTGTTGGCCGAGGGACGTAGGAGGGACTTCGGGATCACGGGGTCCTTCCTTCGACTCGGAAGCGGTATTGTCAGAGGTGGCTGATGCGGATAGTCTGGAAGTTGGTGGGAAAGGGATGCTGGGAGAGAGCTTCAGCAATGATGGAAAGTGGCTAGGCTTCCAGCTCGATCTCCTGGGTCGGACGGTGACAATCCTATCGCTGTCCGAGTTCAAGGACTCTGAATTTGTAGGGGACAATGCACGACTGCCTTTCTCTTCGCCGACTTGTGTTGGCCATCTAGCTCGCTCAACGGTGATGACAGCGGGTGAACCTCTTGGTAGCCTGATTATAACACCGACGACTGAATGCTCGAATTGATCTACACGGGTTAACAGGACCAGAGATTCTACGTGGCATTCGCCGTCCAAGGTGGCATTCAGTGCCAAGTCAACCAGTCGCACTGAAAGCACTCTATCTGTGTTTTCTCCCTCGTAGCATTTATTAACGAGATAGCGACCGTCTGTGAGTTCCTCTGGTAGCGGCGCCGCCGAGCAAGGCAAAAACCTCGTGAAACGAGGGGACATTGTGGGCTAGCGGTCAGTGTTGCGGGATGGTGAGGGGGAGGAGTGTCAAATGCAAGGTGCAAACGAGGCCTTTCGTTATATGAGATCACGGTGAACTACGCATGGAGTCCAGCCGCCGCTACGATACTCAATCTGATCCGATCTCAACGTCAGGAGGCCTAAAAACGGAGGCTACATTTCATGGCCGGACAAATCGTCCCAAAACCGTTCAACCTGGCCAAGAGTACAAGAGTACAAGAAGGCTTGATAACATATCCATTGCGTGCGCGCGTGCGAGAGGACCCTCAAGATGCAAGTGAGCTCGTTCCAACGGCGTCTGTTACTTTTACTGTGGCGTAGCGACTGCAGGCTAGGTGTGCCTTAGTGGTGACTCGACTCATTTGCGCTGATCTCCGCAAAGGGCACAGTGGCGAACGGGGGAACACTGCGTGCGTGACGGAAGGAACATCGCACATTCAACGAAGGAACGACCTAAAGAAACTTCAGCAACTTGTTATAGACAAGCGTAACACGCTATATTACAACCATTAGACAATACTGAGATGTACGCCCCTCTAACGAGCCCAAACTGTTGTAAAGCAACAGCAGGGAGATACGGAGGTGTAGTCTATGCCATGCACCATTACTTCATCTCCTGCGAGGACCCCACGAGCAAAATCACCCCATCCTGGGTTCAAAGCTTTGGTGTGAAGAAAGATCATGAGGGGATAAGGAAAAGAAAATTTTCGACGTGCTGTACAGGTGCTTATATACGCGGTTGATTTAGGGCAGGTTGTATCATCATGCCGACTCCGGCACCGCGGAAGTTGCCGTCGTGCTTCTCGCTTCAAGGTTTAATTCGGATAGGCCACTAGTATCTCCACTTGTCCAGTGTACCGTGTGCGCTCAGAAGTTATGACAAAGTTCGCTCTGTCTTCCACGAGCTAGACGTCAAATGATGATTTCTTCCATTCCATTCAGCCTTTAACTTGCCTCGGGAGTCGGAAACGCAACTTGCAGCACACCGAAACGCCACACCAACGTCAGTGCCAATAATGTTATATTTTCCATAACTAATTTCAATCGAATACCGAAAGCAAAGAGTCCATATCCTGATAACCCGCAACTATATAACTTATCGCGCTGGAATAGCCCAAGGTTAGAACGCAGGTACAATAAAACGCAAGCCGGATGGAGCTCACCCAAGCCAAAGGCTCCGTTGGAGCGACGGAATGCCGTTGTTGAAGTATCAGCAGAGCTGCTCGACTCGGTCGAGTTGAGGTAATTGGTGTTCGTGATCGAGTACGAAGCGGAGGAGTCGACACCAACGGCTATAATGTGCGATTCGTCAGAATGAATAAAGGTGGCGGGGACCGCAAAAGACGCACTGATATAGCCAAGAATACCGTCCTCAATGCTGTCACCGAGAAGCTCCAAGGCGAGGAATGCATCGTTGCCGTCCGCGTTTGCTTGTTCCAAGATACCATCGGCATCGTTGTACGTACGCGTATTCTGAGTGTTGTCAGTGTAGGGGCTTAGAGCATAGACCTGGTCGTTCCACTCTTCATCGAAGAAGAACTGTCCAATGTGGAGAAGGCTTCCCGAGTGCGAGATGAGAGTCCTGGAACCATTCGACCGATGTTAGCAAGGACCCAGTAGTGCGAGACATGAAATCAAACTCACCCATTCTCAGACGTGGAGTAGTTCATGTGTACCATTGTGTGGATGTGCGCAGTGCGTCCAGTGTAGAATCCAGGGTAGATGGTAGAAAGCTCTACGACACCCCCGGAGCCGGTGGCAAATCCACCTCGGAGGAAGGTCTCGTTACGAACCAGGGCCGTAGTCCCCATTGGTCCTCCTCCTCCACCACCAGGAGGAGCAGACATCGACGAGGTGGGAGCGTCAGTCGAGCCGCCGCCGGAGCCTCCAGGGGGAGCACCCATGCTCGTAGGGTACCCGCCATAAACCCCCGTCGCGTTTGCTGTGATTGATCGAGGGCGTCAGAAAGGGTGTCTCCTAAAACCTGGCGTACTTGACTGACCTGCCCAAATCTCGACGAACACGTCGTCCATGGGAGTACAGGTGCTAACATCCATGACACCAATATCGAGAATAAGCGTGACTCCACTGAGTGTACTGTCAATAAAAGGCGTATGCGAGTATATCAAGGGGACTTACGGCTGGTCCTCTCTGAGGTCCTGTCTGACCATCTCGTTGTTGATATAATACGGGCCCTCAGTGACCTCGGGGGCCATGATACAAGTGGTGCTGTTGATAGAACGGTCAAGCAGTGTCGCGAGCAGGAGATGCTTTGATTTACTCACTTTTGAAGGGTAGAATAGTGAGGAGCCTCTGCGGTGGAGGTGCTTGAAGCAGAGCCAGACGACGAGGACTCCTGGCGCTTTGCGAGCGCACGCTTGGCCCGACGTCGAACATTGAATGCCGCGATATCTGCCTGGCACGCCCTTGCTTGGATGTGGCGCTCACGAGCAGCCAACTAGAAGGAAGAAGGTCAGCACTGAGACCATAGATACGGAATTGTAAGGTCGCAAACCTCCCGTCTGGCAAACTCTTCAGGACTATGGTGAGGCTCGGGACCGGGATGAGCTGGAAAGTGCCGTCAGAAAGAATAGCGAGAAGTCGAGTGAAGGTACATACCCAGCACCGCGGTACTGAGAGTGACAATAGCAAGAAGAGTGTTGAATTTCATCGTCGGGAACTGAGGAAGGATTGTTTGTGTTCTTTGAGGAGACAGCTGTAGTCTTTATATACTTCGACACCAAATAGCTTTGTGCGACCATCCGGACGGCGCAGTTTTGAGCCCTACCATTCATGAATCAATCCTTGCGATTAATCGCACTTGCGTCACGACAAAAGACCAAAACAACGGGAAAATAGAAGGCGCACACATTAGACAAAATGTGGGGCCCGGGGAGTGTTCGGTCTACAACCGAACGAATGTATTCAAGTAAGAATGGCCCCAAGAGTCCGGTGGCTCGCTTGTTTGAAGAGGGAGAAGCACAACTCCGAGACTTCACCATGAATTTTACTTCTCCTCCGCCTCCATACCACTCGTTGAAGGAATTAGTTGAATATGATCTGAGGCTGAAGAAATTCGCCTCATGCGCCGGGGGGCTTGAGCAGGGCCACTACAGTAGCAGCTTTACTACCGACCGGACGAAGCCACTGCAAGATCATCGTGATTTCTTGCCAGGCGGTGCTAGTGTTCAGGACTCCGAGCAATCGCAAGTTCAAAGGTAAAGCAAAACAGATCCTTCTTCCAGGTCCTGTTCAGCAGTATACGCCCCATGTGCTGATGAAATAGAAAGGAAACGATTGGATGATAGATTCGATGCCAAGCACTGGTCGTCGCGAAGGCCGAATGGTCGGGTGATGGGAGGGCCACCGCCGCCGGCTTCATGCTCAACCAATCGCATCATTGAAGTTACGAAGTTGCTGCGCGAGAACTTGCGCAGCGGTTGTCCAGACGGCAAACCATGAACCATGACTACAACTCGTAACATTTTGTTATTGATTTAGTCGCCATAGCAGTAAACATGTTACGAAGTCTTGAGTACATCCGAAGGCAAAAACGTCCTTGGAATCATAGTTGGCAAGTAAAAAATTGCAGGATAGGAAGCGAACGAAAGGGGAAAAGGACTGGGGCGTCAGTAGCAGAGCGTAGATCGCCGACAGGGAGAAACGTGGAGACGCAAAAGAGTGTCGCAAAGTTTTATCTAAGAGCGTCACTGAGAGTACCCTTGGGATCAGTTCGAAAGCGTTCGGAGGTGAGAAAAGAAAGGAAACTTTATATGTGCAAAGTCAAAGCCTACGTATGTGCCCGAATTAACCCCAACTGAAGCCCAAAGAGAAGAGACGGATAGTGGAGGAGCTTTTGATACAGGTACAGGATAGGTGATTGCCAGAAAAGAGCGAGACCGTACAAATGAGTAAATGTACATATATGCAACAAGCGGGCAAAAGAGAATGAGAGGGGTGAAACGTAGCTAAATGAGGATCCTGGAGTTTTTCCGCGGTTGTGAAGTATCCCATTTTTGAGCTGTCGAGCCTTAGGAGAGCAGACGATCACAGTAAGGTAGCGGTCTGGTTGAGAAGGACTTTAACGCGCTCTTCGTTCTTGAATCCTTGAGGAAGCGATTGTAAGGTCTGGCTTATTTCTGAAGACTGGGCGGATGTTGGCGTTGGACCGGTGCTCGATTTGTTCGTGAAGAGCTATATAGATCCATTGAGCATACCGATAAGAGGTTCGTGTGAGGGGAGAACGAACTGACCACATTGCCCAGCGCGGCTAATGCTCGGTATTTAGTTTCCGAGTCCTCTTTCTCTTTTTGTAACAGCTGTAAGGCAAAACGAAATAGTTTAGCTGATAGCGCCGACAAAGACACAAGGGTGCTCAAACATACCCGCAGTACAAGCGCGACATGCTGGTCTCGGTAAGTGGCATCAAACGGGGTGCGAAGATAAACAGTCGACACGCTGTGACGAAAGGGCGTCGGTCATGTATCAAAAGAAAATCGCGACAGTCCCGAGACTTACTTGAATAAGATAGTCGCCATTGTTTGGCGCTGCTGCAAAGATAGCATCTCGTACGGTGCCTGTTCCAAAACAACAAACAGCTAAACCGAAACAGACAAACGAACACTGGTTCAGTGATGGTCTGGAGAGACAGGAGTACGACAATTTCACCTCTCCAAGGAAGGCACCATCAACAACGGAGGTGTCTTGAACTATATTTGCCAGCGCCCTGAGCATTAAGTACGAATTTGTCTGCCGCACTTTTGGTATAGGTGGCGTCCAGGGAGTATTCCATTCAGCGGCTTTGCAAAGGGTCTCTAGGAACCGAGTCTTGGTGCCGGGAGTGTCAAATGCATTGGGACATTGGCCTGCTAGTAGGCGACCGAGGTCGATGACTGGGGTAATACATGGTTAGGTCCAATCAGTAGCAAAGGTATCAGAAGCGTTTTCACCTGGGAATCGTTGATCCCGGGGCCATCGATCGAGAATTTGAAGTATGGTATCCACGCTGGCCGTCGTCGGGGGGCTCGGAGGCGACGAGGAAGGGTTGTTGATAACATGTGCGAGGTAGGCAAAGACATCGTCGATAGTCGAAGTCTCCTCTGGGTACATTGCGAGGACAGAGGTAGACTGAAATCAGAGTAAGCGATGATAAAGGGCAAGGAATCAATCACACGCACGATCTCATTCCGAAGGACATCGTCAAAGTGGAAGACCTTGGATCGCATGCCATCAACGTTAGCTTGTTTATTGGTTAAGGCTTGTCGCTACGGGTACGGCATCAGAACTAAGATAAGGCAGAGAAGGAACACAAGGGACCATACCATGGGTAGAACGGGTTTCGTGTCCGGCCTCGAGAGAGACTGTGGGGTAGCAGGTGGGGACGTGGGTTGTGAGGAAGCTGCTCCGGAATATCTGGAAGCACCGGTGAAGGGATCTTGATAACTTGATGCTGGAGGAGCCGGCGGCTGCGAAGAAGCCCCAGAATATCGAGAGGCTCCAGTGAAAGGATCCATGTAAGCGTTGGAGGGGGCCTGAGAGGTGCCCCCAGATCCTCGGTATCTTGAAGCACCTGTAGCATCACATAATCAATCGCCGTTCTGCCTGGGTCAGGACTCTGACGTACCTGTGAATGGGTCGACATATTCATCGCCTCCAGTTCCAAGGTTCACGCCAGACGTGTTCTTTTCGATGAACTTGACGACTTCGTCTATGTAATTGAGCGAAAGGTCGTTGCTCTCCAGGAACTTTTGAGCGGCGGAATAGGGGTTCTCTGAAGGAAGGGTTAACAGACTTGTTGGAAATCGAGGGTCATCGCGTACCTGTCACATTATATGGAAGCTTCAAAGGGGGAACGCCGTCTTGGATATCTACATCAAACACGTAGTCATATTCGCGACCCTGGTAGAGCTGTTTTCTCCCCTGTCCGACGGCATCGACAACGTCTCCTACTTTCTGCCAGGTATAGCTCCCGGCGTCCCACTGGAATTATCGGAGCCGTGAGCAAGGAAAAAGCTAACACGGTCAAGAATAATCTTCACCTGGTGAGCTTCAACTTTGTCACCATTCTTTACCATCTTTACTTCGCCAGGTTTCTTACCTGTGGAACGAAAGTGAGCAATGCGTGTGTTGATAGATTGTTCTGTAGACTCACCTGGGGCGTTCAATGCTTCTATACCTGGCAAGTCACTTTTTTTCACATCCCCCACTTGTTGCGCCGGCAGGGCTTGACTTGCGACGTAGTCATCATACTCCTTCAGTTCTGATGCCGAAGCCCATCGTTCCTCTCTCGCACTGAACACACGCACTACACCGTCTGAGCATCCGCTGACAATGTCGCCGTTGGGCATGGAGTCGACAGTCCATACGGAGATGGCCGGATGAGTGATAACCTGTGTACATTCTCCATCTATAGCAAATTGAGACTTTTGCGGGTCTTCAGGGAAATGACATGTACCTTGCCAAATCCTGACAGTCCGATCTTCACCCCCGGAGACAATCTCACCACTGGGCAGGACTGAGAGACTGTATACGAAGGAGGTGTGCCCCGATAACGTGTAGATGGTGTCTCCCCCAGTCGTCCAAACCCGTACCTCGCTTTGCCCTTGGCGTTAGAATGCGAACCGATAGCAAAGTTGAGATTGACATACCCGTCGTTAGAGCACGAAGCAAATCCCAGCTCGGGTATCAATGCCAGACCGCGAACGGCGTCTCGATGTCCGGTGAAAGTGGTGATCAATTTATGTGAGTTCCATAATTTAATGGTCTTGTCTGCCGAACCTGCAACCGCAATGGTGTTCATAACCATATCTGAGCCGTCCAGGGTACGTACCAGTCAACACCTGATCTTCATCCACCGCCAGTACTGCCCATACAGATTGTTCATGTCCCTTGAGGTCATACGCCAGTTGGAAGTTTTTCCAGACTTTTGCGGTTCTACGTCAAACGGATCAGTTGTATGTCGCCGGTCCGAAGACGTGTCGCGCACCTATCCCAAGACCCAGATATAATGGTTCCACCAGGTGTTACATCCAGCGTACAAATGTTCTCCGTGTGTCCCAGAAGCGAGAAATCCGGATCGTCCTTTGGTACAGATAGAGAGAAAACATTGACCACAGTGTCCTGGCCACCCGTTACGATGTATCCTGAATGATCTCTTTAACACAACACCGTCGAAAGCTCCTGCGTAATCCTTGCCTTTCGGTGCATCTTCTGTTGGTGCAATGTAGGCCACTGCATTCACGTATCGTGAAGAAGCTCTATATACCGCGTCCGTAGAGAATGTCGACGAGTCGTTCGCTCGCTTCCAGGCAATAGCAGTCGAGTCCCGAGAAGCTGAAAGAACAAGATCGTTGGTAGGTGATCTTACCGCGCGTACCTGCAGAGACAGTCAATGAAGAACCATGATGCGCATGGAACCAGTACTGACATCTGAAGAATGGGCCTTCAAGGTTGCGGACAGCTTGTAAGGCATTTCTTGTCAGATTCTTGGGGCACGGATGAGAGTGGGAGGTGAAGAGCAAAGTAAAGATAATAATTGGACGAATCGGTGTCGATAATTGTGCCTTCCTATTCGGGTAAATCTTGCCGGCGGAGGCCGGGGCAGGCAATTCGTACGATATGTCCGAAAATTCTGGCAGATAGTTTTGCTTCTACTTCTACAGTCTACAAGCGTCTACAAATTTTACAATTACAAGTCTTTCTTGACGAGATTGACTAGCATAGGCATCTCTGGACGCCCTTTTCCTTCTGGACCTATCACTACAGGCGATGATACACCAGTCGCTCGCCAGGCTATTTCTTTTTCACTGTGCGCAAACTCGAACGTCTGGATAAGCAGCGCAAGCACCACCTCTGTGATCGGAAAGACATCAGTCGTAAGAAATGCGAGGTAGATAAGATCTTACTCATTTCGAGCTGAGAGAACTTGAAGCCACTATGCCCGTACAATTAGTCACAAGGGTCGCGATACGGCCGAGAGTTGGACAATAACGCTTACATGCAAGAACGTCCTCCGGCATTGAAAGTCATTCTGAACTAGCGTCGTTAGTGCTTGGGTGACAGGAAAATCAGGGAAGCTCACAAATGTGAGTAGATCCCCGGGATCTTCGCATCCAGAAGCGTATCCGGTAACGGCGATAGCCACCTCTCGGGCTTCCATTCATCTGCATCATTTCCCCAGTATGCTTTATTTCTATTCGAGTTATGAACGGAAACGAAGATATCGGTGTTCCGGGGCAAGAAAATGTCGTTCACAACGGTTCCGTCCGTGCAAGTGACGGGTGTTGAGAGCGGAAGACTGACGTCTTGCAGCGTTCTGTCGGCCAGATGGTGTTGATGAGAGATCCGCGAACAGGGATGTTTGTTCGCCACCCACCTTCGCATCAGCCGGTGTACGGGGGGGTACCTGTGTATAGACGAAAGTGAGTTTGAACGTTATTCCCCTGGAGCTTCACGAAGGTCCTCACATCCTCAGCGTTTCCCTCGAAATCGCGTCCAGGTATGGCAACGAAATTAGCTGATCATAGGATATATCTCCGTTTCCAAAAACACTTTGGACTTCTTCTCGAAGCTTTTTTTGTACATCCGGATGGCTTGCCAAAAGGGTCAACATCCGAGCCAGCGCGGTCTGACAACTTCAGGGTCAGTGCTGACTACTCAATAGCAGTGTCAAAGAGCCACTTACCGAAGTGGTGTCCATGGCAGCGAAAGTAAGAGTCCTGAAAAGCAGTTCAGCTTTGAAACGGGGTCGACAGAATCACTACGACGTACGAGACCTGCAAGCGGACGGAGCAAGGGTCAATCACCGACAATCGAAGAAACATCAGGGTAATCACCTGGCCAATCAGCTCATCTTCGGTCAGTCGATCCTCCTCCGGAACCTTCTCATTTTCGTTGACTTTCCAAAAAGAAGATTCGTGAGCCCACGGATCACTTCGAAGGATAACCAGGATCAGAACTCACTTAACCTGCTGATAATGTCCTTGCCAGCGAGCTCCTCAGGCCCTGTACATCGACCCGCCTTCTTATCCTCAAAGATCTCCTTCGACACTTTCCACATGTACTCGGAGAAGTTTTTCGCTCGTGCAAAATCTTTCCACACATACGGGAGCAGCTGGGAGGCCCAGAGACGCAGCCGTGGCGTCCCAATATGAGCGAGGTGAGG
The DNA here is from genome assembly GCA_024721195.1 of Marasmius sp. AFHP31. NCBI lineage: Eukaryota > Fungi > Basidiomycota > Agaricomycetes > Agaricales > Marasmiaceae > Marasmius > Marasmius sp. AFHP31. The sequence continues at coordinate 40,374 of JANHQD010001642.1, read as the reverse complement.
TACGATATAGCTCCGGATGAAGAAAGCGCGCGCAAAAAACGGGCTAGAATGAAACGCGCGTGAGCTCATAATATGGAGCGGGCCCGGCATTAAACTGACGCCAGTTGTTTAATGGTCTTGATGTAAGGGTGGGCATGCTCCTCGTCTTCCAAGTTATCGAAAGAATGGCCGAGACCAGCTTGACCGATCAGTTCGAGGGCGGTCCGCGACATCCAGGTCAACATGTCGATCTAACGCCGGGTGTCAATGTCGACACATGTACAGAAAAACGGGGATATGCAACACACCTCTGTCGGTCCGCTCTTAACCTTCTCCGCAAGAGTGTGCTGTAGCTAAGGAACGGCCACTGTCAAAAATGGACGTGAATGTCCCGGCAGGTCGCTACCTTACCTTATGTCCAATTTGGTAGAAGATCGGGACTAGAAAACCATCGTATGAACATGTCAAAAAACGCGTAAGACCTTCAAGATGATTTGACTTACGCATATCCCTCATATTTGCAATTGAGAAGACTGGGTTCAACACCTTTCTTTGCCTACGGTGAGGTTCACCGCGGGTGCCAAGCAGGCCACCTCCAAAAATAAGATTGTTGGACCTGGATCAACCGTGAGCACTCTAGAAGTGTCAAACGATCCAGGGGTTCGGGCGTAGGTACCCACTCTATGAATGCGGGAGTCTCATCGTATAGAGTCATCTGGTCCTACGTATGTTTGCTTCAGCCACATGTCCTCCATGTTTTCTGACCCTTGAATGATTTACCCACCTTGACAAAAATGTGATGCATGGCTCTGGGATCAAATGTGTACAGTTGCCGTTCCTGCAAAATCGCAAACCGAAAAGGTTAAAGGGTTACACCGCGGGACAGTATAAGTGCTGTAGCTAACACCGTATACAGTCCTAAAGGAGGAGGTCTGGCCATCTACGTCGGGGCGGGATAGATTTGAACAGGGTCCCGACGACGGGTACGAGAGCGGGACGCACATCTTTCGGCCATTAGGTCGTGAAAGTCCAGATTTTTAGTTCCAAAGATCTCCTCAAAGTGGCCTGAGCAACGTTGAGCGAGGTGGGTCGAAGCATCTTTAAGAGCATCCACGCACCATTCCACCACGACGAGGACTCAGGACCCGGAATCTTGTCGAGTGGATGAGGCCCAAAGAGCCATCTGAGAAGGCGATAAACGGGCACGGCAAGGATCAGAGAAAGGAGGACGAGTGGACTCGACATCTTGTGTTATCGAGGCATTTTCTCGACGCCTTTTATTCGATCCCCCCTCCACCGAGAACCCACGATTTCCCTACCTTGCACATAACGGGCACCGGGGTCGAGGGAGCACAATGATACATGATATTTCTCTGATGGAGCAAAGACGACAAATCGATAGGGTCGCAAGGGAAAAATCGCCCAACCCAGGTGGAACCCGAGGAGAGATCCATGACGATTTGTTCATTGCTGCATCTTGTCGTGAACGGTGCCTACACAGAGCAGGTCCTCGTGTTAGCCAAGAGGGTTGAGACGAGTAAGGGTTACAATGTTACAGTTACCTCACGTCGACAACGAGGAAAAGCCATATTCAAAGGAGACTTCAGAATCGCAGCAATGAAGTACCGGTGGGTATGGCAAGCTGATGGGAATTTCTTCGTGTCGGGGTGATCTTGATGGTCCCCCGCGTTTTATTGAAATTGCCTATCATGAAGGCCAGTTTCGTAAATTCAGCTTGGTCAACGAAGGTTGGCAACCCTAATTTCTTCAACTGTGGCGACAAAAACTCAATGAAACCGCGGCTGTAATACGTGCTTTGTGTTCTGCGGTGCGCCATCCCTGATGAGAAAGAGTTCGAGAGGATGAAATCACTTGATAGCATGGAGCAAATGCGGGTCGTGGTTGGCAATTGCCTCGCTGAGACAGAGAAAACCGGGAACCTAATAGAGTGGTAAAAGGTTATAATGATGACGAAGCGACAACCAAGCAGACGGACTGGCGGACATTGAGCCTGATAGATCAACTCTCGACACAGCGGGCGAAGCTCCCAAAGGATAGATTCACCGGGGATTGCATTAGATCGCGCTCCCCCCAGCAGCAAAGTCCGTCAACTAACGGACTTACTACGTCAATGAGCGGTGCTTTCTCGCGAGTAAACTGATTAGTCGGTGGTCCAGGTCAACAGCGAAAATGTGTGACGCACCCTGGGGCACGAGAAATCTCCAGTTGTCGTCAAGCTCCAAAGGGTTGGGGACCTGTGTTCATTATTGAGACAGATTTAGAACGCTTGACAGGGTCGAGGGAGATATGAGAAGGCGAAAGCCCGCACAGTCCAGATTTCCGGGAATTCTGAGCGTCTGGCGGCTCTTGATGACGAGACGAAGCATTGTCGTTACGGGTTCAGTGCGAGTAGCCCCGGACATCGAGCCTCTCTCTCCGTGTCACACGGAGAGTGATGTACTGAAAATAACAGATAACTCGACAGTCAGTCACAGAGTAGGTATGAGCGCTTTTGCCGCGATATTCTACTAGAGCCTCGTGTCTTGTGTCCAAAGTAAGGGAAACGCTCGGCATTAGAGTCCAATCCGAATGGGACATTCAAGTTGAAAATGAGTTTCTCACGTTCTTGAATGACGTGCAGAACCTTGATAGCATTCGTGAGTCCTATGGACGAGCTGATCTTCTCCAACAATGATATCTGAGCAATCAAAAAGTAATCTCTTCATTCTGGTGGCCTAATCAACGCCTGAATAGTTTTGGTGATGTCTTTATCATTAGCGGCGAGTGCCTTCTCTGCCTGCGCACGGGAGATCTCGAATTCGTTCATCTGGCAAATCGTGGTCGTAGAAGTCAATCGGCAGTTGTCATTTGAGCAAGCGATGATGAGCGCACCAGCAAATCTATATCCTCCTTCTTGTACACGGTTTTCTGAGCCTGATTGGAGGGTAAATCCTGTCCTACGACGTTGAGATAGGCTTCATCAAGTCTGGCTTTCACGTATGAAAAACCATCAGCGAACTACCGAACGAATAAGATTTCAGTGATTAGAAGATGGAGCAAGAGGACTTGAGACGTACATTCATAATGACTTCTGGCTCTGGACGGGTACCATTACTACGCGACATGGTCGTTGCAGTCAAATAGACGCGATGAAGCCAGCATTGCACGAAGCGCCCATAAGCGCCCGTGGTACAAAATGTCAAATCCAGAAAAGATTCGACAGCAGGCCTCCGAAGTTATATTTTGATATACGCATTATTGAAGATCAAGTATGGTAGATACATGGCCTTTCTAAAGTGATTTAGGTCGACCATAAGGCCTCAAAAGCTTCTGTACGGTGTCAGCCATCTTTTTGTTGGCTGCCCAGTTCGCCCTTGAGTTCTGCATGTTTCGAACGAACGCGGCACCGTCTTTTGGCTTCTTCATCTCTACAGAGAGCTCGTCCTTCTCCTGCCCAATCGAGTACAGCGAGTCCTTCGTCTCTGGTGGTTCCAAACCCGAGTACGGCATCGTACCAGGCATGTAAGGATTGTCGATATCGAACCTCTCCGTTTCTATGACTGCTTCGGAGGAGATTGACGCACTAGCAACGCCCTGAGTCTGCTCAGGTGGCCCGACCGTGCGAGGAACGTTCTCAAGAACGACAGTATTTGGCACCAAACGCATGTTGGCAATCGAGTGGCCCAACAACTCCCGGGTGATTCCCTGCTCGGAGGACCGGTCTAGCAAAGGTCTCTTGCCAGCGGCACGAGCCCTCTTGACGAGAGGCGTCATACCAGCCAGGGAGGCTACATAGATGTCTTCCCGGTCCTTCTTGAGGGCGGTAGAAGCATCCTTTCGAGAAGCTTGAAGAACGATACCGGGCTGAGGCTGGGCGTGTAGATGAGAGTGAAGAGGGCTCAGACGAGCGTAGAGCAGACCTCCGACTTGGTGAGGTCGCTGTTCAATAGCAGTGGACTGAGGGTCGGCGAACGAGGAGGCGGTGTGGTGCTCAAGGAACCTGACATGGTGCTGATGCCAGCGGTTCTGAGCGACGGAGAGTAGGTCTGCAGAATCTTCCGACTCTGGTGTGTGATATTTCGTTGCGGGCTGGTGGCGCTGCCGTTCTGCACGCTTGGTCTTGTCCTCCTCCACAGCCTGCCGCACGTACTCCTGGAATTGTGGACGAAGCTCTCGAAGCTTGCGGACATAGCGAGAGAACTCCTTCGGTGACATGGCGTAGATATTCGGTGTCAAGTTCACCTTGGCTGACTCCTCTAAAATCTTCCTCCGCATCCCGTACTGACCAGGTCCTCTCAGGCCGAAAGCGGTCAGGTTCTCGTCAACATCTTCTTTCTTCTGCTCTTCCTCTCTCCTCTCTAATCTTTCCTGAGCTTTACGGTCGCCAGCGGCAAGCACCTCTTCGACTTCGACACCTTCCTCCCTGAATGCAAACTCAGAGTCAATGACCCAGTTTGTCGAATTCTTGGTTCCGAGGGTCTGTTCCCAAGACGTCTTCGCCGTACCACCAGAGACGTTCATCCGCAGCTTCGGGCTAACCTCCATCTCCTCGAACCGTCTAATGAAACGGACCTCGTTTTCGGCATTCGACCACTCGATGTACTGGGCACGAGAGTCGAAAGGTGCTGGTATAGATATGAACGCGTTTTTCCGTCGTAGTGACAAAGGTCTTTTGAGACCCCAGTCTCCTCTATGAGCGGCCTCTGGCGGAGTGTAGTAGGTTTGTCGGATGGAGGGGTCGAAGGTCGCGAAACGTGAGCGTCGTAGAAGTTCACCGAAGGGTGAAGAAGGTGGTGTGACAGTCTTCTCTACGGTCTTCTTCACCACCGCTTTCACTACTGTCATCGTCGAGGACAGCGGCGAGTACTCCAAGGACGACCACGGGATAAATTTTGGAAACTGACGCGCGCTACGGCCCAGACGCGACCTCTGTAAATATTTGAACTCCGAAAGCGGAGATTCCCGGGAGTATATAGACCTTCCTCACGCGCGCTTCGAATTTTTTTTCTTTCACAAACCTCACGGCGTCCAAATTACTATCCTTCCTCAGTTTCTTCTTCTAGAACGAAAACAGTCCAAGGAATGGATGGTCCAGACAAACGTCGAAGAAGGACTGTTCCACGGAGGCCTCTCAAAAACAATCTTTGCTGATTGCTTCTCCCTCTGGTCGAGGAGTGAGGACGCAGGATCACCTGGAGAGTCATACATTCCATGTAGAGCTGGACTTACTGTACACGTATATAGTGAGTAATCGATTCCTTTTTTTTTTTTTAATTTCTCTCGAGGACAATTGTCCTCTATGGGATTTTGAAGCCGACGAAGATAATCCTGGTAAAGGCACACGCCCCGTTTATTCACGAAAATCCTCTCGTTTAACCCCATTCTCATTGACGTCTGCGGGACGAGGGCGTCTTGGACTGTTGAGGTCCTTGGCGGCTGGGCGTGGATGGAGATTTAAAGGCGAGGCTGAGGCTTCTTTTTCTCTCTTTCTCTCTTCTCTTCTATTCGATGCCTTTCCAAGCCGTATCTGACTGTCCGAATCTCCAGGTTTCTGTAACCCGCTACATCCCATGTACTATATCTACAATCAATGATCACATTCGATATCGAGTCGTCATATTATAGAAGAGTGAAGGTCCTCAACACGTCCGCTGTAACAGCTGATTCTACTTGAACGACGCTGGCTGCTGGCGTCCTGGGCAGCTCACATATTCCTGTCTTCGGTGCTAATTGTCTAGTTGAGCTTAGCATCCCGCGCCCAGGAAGCACTGATCCTCGGTCGCCCTCTAAAACACAACATGCACTATCACGTATCACGCCCCGATCAAGTGTTCTAGCCACCAGCCGCCATTGCCTGTCCTTCGTAGTTGGGCTTATACACATCAGACGCGGTTGGTGCTGGTACGATTCGTTCACCAGGCCTAGAGGAGAATCAGCAGAAATGTGGACCCCTTCCGTGGGCTGGAGGCTACTGATCCGATTCCTAGATGGTTTGGCCACGGATCTCAGGCCCATTGGACTTGTAGACGGTACTCATAAAAGTCGATGGAATTGCAAGGCTCGAGGTCTTCCTCTCCGGATCCCTGCGTCAGATGTTTGATGATACATTCCTCCTGGCTATGCCTTCACAATGCCGTCTCCCCTCGACTTCTACACGTATCGTTGCGGATCATGAACGGATGAATAATCAAAGAAGGGTGGATTTGGATCTCATCGTGAGCTCTGGCTTGGACGGTGTTGTAGACGACGAGAATAAACCTCAGAGGCGCCCCTACTTGAGAACATTCATGCGACTACTGCCTCCCCTTCGGATAACTTCTCCCCGGTTCGTCCCCGTATTGCGACGAGTGTCGAGGAACTCTTCGATGGACGTGCTTTCATGCCAAATAGGAGCAGGATAAAAGGTTGATCTCTCAATCCCTTAATTCGCGTCCCGATCCGAGGCCCAGAGGTGCGAAGTTTCAATCTCGCATAGTCATGGGATACCTCTCTCACCCCTCATTGCAGGTCCAACATTGAGACGTCATGGGGCAACAAACTGCCGACGACGATCTGTCTGTGACCAGCGCGCTGAGTGGAAGGTACATTCAACTTAGGTGTAGTGCGGTAGGATCACCAGGATCTCTCGTGAGAGGTCCGCAGGCACTGAGACGGAGACAGACACAAGTTGAGGTGTTCCGGAGCTATAAACAGTTGGCACACTTGGGACCTGGCGTTGTCTTCCTTGTACGTTGGTCAACGGTTTGCTGACTATCAGAGTCTCGCAGGCTAGAACAATCTTCCGATTGAAATGCATATTCTCCTGCGAAACCTATCTGGCAGACAGGCCAACAACAACATCACGACCTTCAAATACTGGTACTGAGAAACGAGGTTGCCAGTTTGAAGTCCAGAAATTCGCCTTGGCAACTAAATTTCCTTTGGTGCGTTTGTTCTTGAAGCCTCTTTTCTTTGTTGATCGAAGGCTGAAATTTAGCTGGGCGTCCGAATGCGAATGTCAGCTAATCGTCGGCTCGCCGCTGGACCCCTGATCTCCACGATTTACTGCAGGCAAGATTATGGTTCTTCTTCGATGCACCAGACGCGATCCCATGCTTAAGCTCGTTCGAACGGTGTAGACTACACGAGGTAGCTGCCCTGTTGCTACGGTTCACCAGCTGTCGACAGATACCACGCACCTCCAGAAATCTCAGTACTCTTGCACCAATTTTGGACCGCCGTTCTAGCAATGAACGATCTAAGACAACATACACAACAACCTCCGTTGAAATGGCCAGGTGAGCTGTCAAGCTCGAGGCTTAGTGTTCCCTTAAAAGTTGGATCGAGTTCGGGACATCTGTCCTTAGTCTTTCCTTCGACCTTGGGATGGCGGTTATCTTCCCGTCTCTGGGTTATCAAACTTTGAGCTGTCTTATCTATTTTTTTGGTGCGTCTTTTACCCTTGCCTCTCACCTCCAAGTTAGGGTACTGACTCTTCCTCTGTCTGCTTCCAGGGTTGTCGATTGCAGCGCCATGTGTGTTCAGTCGCATGCCAGGCAACTTCCTAAGCTGGGCTTCCATTCGGCAGATGACCTGGCCCAAAGTTTGCGTCTTTCTGATCATGCTGGATTCCTGGTTGTTCTTATTCTGCAGTGGGTCGCCATTGAGGTTGCCAATGGCCACGAAATTGACCTCAGTTTCTAGGCGGTGTGCTTATCTTCGGTGTTGGACTCGAAACTGCCAAGAGTGCATGCACGGCCGCTGCGGTCTTGTGTGTCGTGTTCTACGGTAGTTCGAAGGTTTTTGTCTACTGTTTCTTAGGTGCGTCTCCTCCGTCAGCCATGTCTACCGAGGCCTGACCACCGCTTAGTCGAAAAGGTTTATCAGGTCTGGTCACCAACATCCGAGGGTGGCGGGCGCATCCACTCTCGTATCTGGATCGTGTCCATGTTGCTCACTCGTATCGGTTACCTCGCCGTTCTGGTTCTGATGTTCATCGGTAAGGATTTCAGCTCACCCTGGCGAGTACGGATATCTGATTTATCCCCAAAGGTCTCATCCATTATCAGCGCGAAGATGGGATGTGCGTAATCGGGTTCCAGCCCTTTGCCTCTATAACGCTGGTCGCCTTCAACCTGTGCGTGAATCGTTCCGAGCAGCCAAGTTCAACACCTAGACAAACCTCGACCTTACAGTTTCATCACCATTTTCCTCAACACGCTTTTCCTCTACCCCCTATTCCACACAAAGATTCACAATCCAAGGCTCAAAGCGGTGGTCGTCAAGACCGTCATGTAAGTTTGTCGCGCTTTGGGCTTCGGACAAAGATTCAAAGAACCTTCGCAGTGCTTATTTTGTTGCCCTCATTGCATCCACTGTAAGATCTTACTCTGAAAAAAAATATTCAGCCCGCAAAACTCACCTCGACTCATTCAGGCAAACATAGTCGCGTTGACAGTAATGCGAGGACGCCTACTCGGCTGGGTTTGCCTCGGGGCCTGTGCTGCTGATGTATGGATCGTTCCGCGTTCCCTTAAGGTCCATCCCTCGCTCATTCTCCCACCGACTCTATAGGTTATCGTGAACGCTCTTGCCATCTTCCTCATCACCTTGAAGACACCCGAATCTTCCGGCCATCTAGTTGATGGACCAGTAGACCACACGGACCGTTCAAGACACGGGCATGCTGCTACGGTCAACAGTGACCACGTAAGCAAAATAGTGGGGCCGTTCAACTTGGGCACCTCCACCGGCGGGAAGTACAAAGGCATCTTCGCTTCTCGCCGAGACGAACCTCATCCTCTTCAGGTTCGTTCTTTGAGCTCCGTCTGAGACGCTATTGACTGGCGGTTTGCCCAATCGATGTAGGTCATGGTCACAACACGCACGAGCATGGACAGGGATGGTCAACGTTCAGACACACTTTCAGAGACGAAAGTCGAGCATTGAACCGAACGGTGGTTTACAGCAGATTTTTATCATTCATTACCTCTTTTTCCCCCCCGGATTATGGGTTGACGGGTTATCAGATGCGATTTGCGCATAACTCTCGCTACGGACATTGGACGATCACTTTGTATGTAGTTCACAAGGTACATGATATTGACACAGATAGAGGTGACACGGAAGTATTCAGAATCGGACGTTGGCAGTCCGAGCCGGGCGAAGTTCGAACAGATCTCATCATACAACCGGCTCACCGGCCCACACTGCAAACGTTTTTTTAAACAACTCCGTGTTTGAATGGGTATAGAAGAACGCTAATAATAATTAGATGGCAAGCGCTGACGAACTATAGAAACAGGGTGTAAAAGGTAGGTGAGGTGAGGTACTGAGGTCGGGGGTCGGATATAAGGTATCGCAAGGGGGGGAGAAAGTTCGAAAGAAGCAGGGACAAACAAACGAAAGACAGCCTTCGCAGAAGAGACAAAGGTAATACGAGATTTATGAGATACAGAGGTGGATGAAATTGATAGGGATACGAAGCAGGCGTAAGCAGGAGCAGTCGAGTAGTTGAAACACGCTAACACCAAACATGGGAGAATGGAGACCCGGAGAGAACCTTCAAGAAACCCAGACTAAAGGGAGAAGATGAATCAGCTCGGTGCAGGGCAAGGGCAAGAGGCTAAACGTACAAGCAAGAGCAATGACGAGATATAAGGTGATAAGCCTGTGCAAGGAAAGAAAGATTAAGGTTACTCGGTCATGTTTACTTCGAGGCGAGAGACGATTACGTACATCAAACCCTCCATGTAATTCGACTTTCCGTCCCTAAGCATAATCGTTAGTAGGGAATTTCATGGCGGACGTGAAGACATACTGGATAAGCGTGTTTGTGAGGAAGACGGAGACGAAGAAAGTAATCGTCTCAAAGTTGGCGAAGAACAAAGTGAGTTCGTGGTTTGATCTACGAGGCAAAACAAACCAATGTTCAGATCACCGACACGCATGGACAGGGAATACTCACATCCAACCAATGATGACGAGGAGAGGAACGACAAAAGCGGCAATTTGCTAAAGATTTTCAATGTTAACGGTCGACTTCGGCGTATCGAGAGAACTTCTCGACGTACGATTGAACTTCCGACACAGATTCCGATAGCCAACTCCATTTGTCCCTTCATAGCCATCCAGATAGATGTAACGTGCTCAGCAGCATTCGCCTGCCAAACGATTGAGCGGCCGCAGTCAAAATGGACCACTCAAAGAGGTTGAACGTACCACAATCGGCAATAAGATCAATCCAATGAATGGCTTGGGGATTCTATACCTTACTGCGAATTCTTCAATCGAGGCGACCACTGCGACAGAATGAGTAACAAGCAGGTCACCCAAACATTTCAAGACGCACAATAGTCAGCGCAGAACGAGGTGATAATAGTGACGACCAGGAGAGCAATCGCAGCTGAAACGATGTTCATCTCGGCAGTCTCCTCTTCCGCTTCTGATTCGCCTTCAGGGGCTTGGAAGAGATGATGATGGGAGTAGAGCTAGGGCGTAATCAGACTTTCTTCAGTCGAGAACATGGGGTTTAGAGGCGTACTTGGAAGTAGAGATAGGCGATGTAGACACCGAGCAGGAGGACGGCGGTCCCGCGAGAGATCTTGAGCAGCCCGCTCATGCGGTCTTCCTCTGCAGTGATCTGTGTGAGCAGATCGGATAGACCAAGGAATGAAGAGCTGAGCACCTGAAAGAAGGCCACCAGGCGCTTTGACGCTGTTCCAGGCAGCTGGGATGATGAGAGCTAACGCAGATATGAGCAAATCGTCCCGCAGTCAGGAATGATCGGACGTACTGATACAGGCGAGGGTCATCAACTAACGGGAGATGCGACATGAGAACGGAGCAGAAAACGTGGAGGGCTGGAACGTACAGAGCTCGATCTGCACAGGATGAAGCCTTAGTACTCCGCATTCATATCAGTGGTAAAAGGTAGACTCACGCTTGGGCAGCAGTGACCTGGAAGTTGCTTTCTGAGAACTTGCAACCCGCTATCGCCGAGTCAGATTGGTGTACTCTGAGCAGACCTTCGAAACAAACCTGCTAAGAACGAACAACCCAAGACAAGGAGAATATTGGACAAAATGGAGCCGAGCATCTATGTAATTAACATGAGCTTCTGTGTCACACGCAAACGGGCGCTACCACGAACAGAGTTCTGCACAATGACGATCTCGTCTGTCGAGAAAACAAAATCAGTGCAAACGCTAAAATTGACGCCGGTGAGTGAACCATACCTCGGAGCAGGGCGGCAACTCCAACAATTATTTCAACCGCATTTCCGAAGGACGCGTTCAACAATCCGGCGAGCGTTTGACCAAGAGAGAAAGACATTTGTTCTGTGGCGTCTCCAAGCAACTGTAAACCAGAAACGATAAGTTCTCTTTCTTCTTCCCCGCATTCCATGAGAAAAGGAATAGCTTGGCGTGCTGCGGTATCCATTCCCCTACGTATACTGCGCCACAGTAGTAGGATCCGCGCGCGTCTAGGTAGATATAATACTGCGCGGATGCTCACCTTTGCCAAAGGAATTATTGCCACAAAGCTGAACGAAAACCTCAGTGCAGCATCCCAGTTGGAATAGTGTGCCACAGCGCACAACGGCACGAAGAGGAGCAGGAGGTTAAGCCAAGACCCAAATACAAAGTATCTGAACGATTGGAGGTATCCCGGTTCTCCTTCTGCCTTAAGCAACTCTTGGAAAGACCTTCTTGAGGATGTTGATCCATTCTCTCGCGTATGATTCGGCAATAGAGGACTGTTTTCCGATGGTGGCATGTTTGTAGTCAATTTCGATTTCGTTTCCCTTGAAATCTGGTGTTTTCTTTGCGCTTGAAGCAAGTTCTAGATGGACGGAGGAGGAGTATGTAGAATGAACGTGGTGACGAGGAGGCTTAGAGAAAATATCCACCAAAGAATTATATTGGGTTGAAAGCTGTTAAGGTTACCTTAAACGGCAAGTCCTTGGCCTCCTTGGCCGACCGGCTGTCTGCCGATTCTCTGCCGTAAAAGGGAGTAATCGGTGGCAGTCCGTTCCGAAAAAGCTGTGTAGAAATCCGTCATGATAAATTTCCGCCGTCAGTTCGGAAAAAGAACATAAAATTCCGACTTGGATTTTACGTCCAAAAGTTCCACAGTTCAACAGCTCTAGTACGCTGTTCCTCTATGATCTATCTACAGCCAAGCTCTGCTTGGGCTCTGCCACCGATTCACCGCTAACCGCCTTCATTCCTTCGAGAGGAACGTCCACATTTTTCTCCACAACCTTTCCTTCTTTGACCGCCTGCAGCATGTGTGAAATATCACCATACTTGACCAAATTACCCCTCCCTTCCTCGTCAACATCTATGGTGGTGATCGAGGTGTTGTAACAGATAAAGTCCGAACCCCGCAACGGCTGAGTACGGCCACTCGAGATGCGCCTGGTTTCAATCAACCGGTTGACCAGCGATCCGATGAACCCACCATGAGATACAACAAGAACATGATGAGTGTTGGCAGTGGTCGATCCCTGTTGGGTAACATCATTACTGCTATGTCCATTGGCGAGCCCAGTTCGGGGTGGGACAGGTGTCCTGGTCAGACCGAGGACCTCTGTGTCCCACCAATTCATCAACCGTTCCTGCATTGCCTCGACACCCTCGGCCGCAGGATCTACTCCTCCAGGGAACTGGGACAGTAATTTGCGTTTCTCGGTATGATGTTTGCCTTCAAGATGTCCTAGACACTGACCGAGGTGACAACGTGTGAAGAACAAGGTCAATGAACGCAGTTGACGGGAACATACCCTTTCCCTCAATCTTCTGGAATACACGAGCTGTAGGCCAGGGTGTTTCTCTATGATGATTTCTGCCGTCTAAGAGAGCAATTTACTTAGTCTCCGACACAGAAATAGCTCGATTGGAGTTGCGCACCTTTACTGCCCTCTGTAAATCGCTGGACCATGCCTCCGTCAACGGAGCTTTCTCCATACTTGCTGCTACTATCGCAGCCTGCGATATTCCTTGTTCATTCAATTGGGTATCCATATGTCCTTGTATGATTCCAGCTCGGTTTTCGCGGGTCTCGCCATGTCGGATGATATACAGACGTACTGTAGGCATGATCAAGGTCGATTTCTAGCTCTAACTGAAGGAAGAACGAAGGAGAGTTGGGTACAAGGCTGTATCAGGCAAAGCTATGAGTCGTTTGGACATGGCAGATCAATACGAGATCAATGGCTCGGTCCCGGTTCCCGGAGGTAGCCTGTAGGAAAAGGCGCAAAGTAAACCTATTTTAGGGTTTGCTGCGAACCATCGCCATCTCCAGCCACCGGAGGGGAGAAGTCACATTTTAACGACACGAGCTCAAGAATCCCCAGGTGGGATGTTATTTCATTTCCGACTGCTCAGAAGATCAGGATCAGGCTTATTAACTCCATATCGATGAGCAATCGCACAAGTCCGACAATACTACCTATAGTATAGTTTGATCTCATTCAAAGAAAATGCACCCGGTACATATCTCTCTCCAATCTTTCCAGCTTCTCATGAACTAATCTTACACATTCCCAGGTCCAACAGATCGATAAAATCACCGCATTCCTCATGATGGCGTTCGATACTGACATGGTAGGTACGCCATTACCCTCCATAATCCCGAAAAGTTCTTCTTCATGTTGTCTAGTCACAGACGGCGTTGTGATTGGGGCTCTAACTGGCGCACGAGAAAAAAAAAGCGTATTTGAGATGGTTCGCAGAGACCGGCAGAATCTTCACTATAGTGAATGATGAAAGCAAACAGATGATTGGATGTACTATCGGGAACAACTCGACGACTAAAGATAACCAGGGGGTTGAGTCCAAAAGGTATCTATGTTCTACCAGAGATCCGCTCTAATGCAGGCTTAAAGATCGTTCCCGTATATGATCAAGGCCCAGAGAAGTCTCCGTGAACCTGTGATACGGTCAAATGGGGGGAGAATACAGCAATTAGTCTTATCTTACCCATCCTCAGGACATACGTACTCACGATAGGGCTTGGGCCAAAATAGTTTAATGCTATGGAGCCAAAGTCGCTCAGACCCAAGGTGATAAGTCATCCAGACCCTCATCCTGAATTTCACCCGGACGGGCATACTAGGAACCCGCGGTATCTAGATTACACTGCGGTCGGCCCAAAATATCAGGGGTTCGGGAAAGGACGAGCTTTAGTTGAGGATGCCCTAAGATGAACCAATAGCGATCACGACGATGGACCCATAATATGCACTCTGCAGTCCGGAGGTGCCAAGATCTTGCTGTATATTACCTCCAATGAATAGGCGTCCTAACACCCACCTTTCATAGACATTCTCGAGGCTTGCTTATCCTGGCACCGGTGACGCTTCGTGTAACAGCTCCCGAGGATTACGCCCGCTACTACGTCAAGATGGCGGTAGTCAAAGGGGCGTTCAGCGCTTTGAAGGACGATTACCATTACACACAAAGCACAAAGGGGAACGATATTCAAAGCATCAATACTCGGAACGGATCCGATCCTCCACTCTCCAAACCCGCCAATATCGCCTGCCTTACAGCACCCATGTAATCACCCAACCGTCTCCCGTCCTCGTTCACAAAGTCATCATACAGCCTATACCTCGAATCGGCAACAGTGTTTGCTAATTTCAACGCGAGTTTCAGGTTCCTACAAACACAAACAATCATGCATAAGCAACCGAACGAAACGAGAGGAAGGGAATGACATAGTACGCACTCGGGGAACTTGGACCTCGAATTGATGAGGGTAAAGTGAAGTCGGATGATGAGCTCCGGGACGTAAATCTGGCGAATACGAACCAACTCCCGTCTCCTCGTCTCTCCACCCCCAGGCATTCCCTCCGTCACGAGCCATTCCGAAGTGAGAAGCTTCAAGATTTGCTCTCTCGCCTGCTCAATGAGATGCTGGTGATGGATATCGAGTCAGTTATCAATATGAACAGAAGGGAGACGCTGGCAATACCTTGTAATCCTCCATCCATGCCAATCGCGTATCCCGGTTCATATTCGGCGATTCGAGGGCCTGACACTCGACCACCCTCTCGAGTGTTTCCCATATCGTGAAGAACTGCCGGTAATGGAGGTACTCCGTCGCTTGAACGTCCATCTCGTCCACGGATATGGAGGCCAGCTCCGGAGGGAGCATCGACAGCAACTCCTTAGCGAGCTGCATTCTACCAGAAGCTGTATGTAAAGTGATGAGCGGGGGGCTGGGTATTGGTTGAAAATAAGATGGGTCTTACCGAGGAAGTAGCGTAGAATGTGATTAGCCTGTTCCAGGGCTTTGTCGTATGTCGCCTCTGAGAATACGATCCATTCGATTGACCGCAACAAAAACAACTCCGCATCGCTCGGTGGTGGTTGGGTGGATATTATCGAAGGGAGAGGGCCTTTGAGTATTGGTAGCATCTATTAAAACGAACGTTCATATGAAGTCAATCTCAATCCACTCAGACTAGTAAATCCGTAATCACCTCCATTGCTTTATTTATGGTCATTTCGGCTGTAGCAGCAGCGACGCTGTCCATGTCCAACCCGTGTTCCCTCGCTCTTGTCAGAGCCTGCCGTCGTTCGGTGACATCTGCAGAAAGCTCAAGCGAGACGAGGAACAGGGCGTATCGCTGAATAGCATTCTCCCCGAGAGCACCTGCGTAGATTGCTATAAGATCCCGTTGACCCGCGCCCTTCAACCGAGTGAGTAGCAGCCCAGAGAATAGAAGAAGTGACTTTACCTCCAACACCTGAAGGTAGGCCTCCAGAATGATGCTCGAAGCGTTCGGGGGTACGGAGGTGTCGATCATCTTGAGGTAAAGGCAAAGGTGGGCAAAGAATCGGCACATGGGTGCGT
The DNA here is from genome assembly GCA_024721195.1 of Marasmius sp. AFHP31. NCBI lineage: Eukaryota > Fungi > Basidiomycota > Agaricomycetes > Agaricales > Marasmiaceae > Marasmius > Marasmius sp. AFHP31. The sequence goes on along the minus strand of JANHQD010001642.1, from coordinate 24,549 downwards.
ATCTGTTCGACTTGTCAGTAGGGGAAGGCTGGAGCATCCGTTTCACGCACTCATATGACGATGTTTCGTATGCGCCATTGATCAACCCATCCGCAAACACTTCTAATAGGTAGCCCGTCCGGTCGAGGATAACGTTGAGCTGCGAAAAATGGAAGGGATGGTCTGCTGGAGGGCTGTAGCACAGGAAAGTTGGCTCAGCACGTCGACGCAAGGGAGAGGAGCAGCATACCCATCTCCAACATCCACGTCCTTCAATCCTTCTAAAGTCCCCACAACTTCTTTTTCCCATTCCTCCTCTTCGAGTTCAATCACCTCTCTCCCAACGGTCCTGACACCCTTGTCCACATTTCTCAATCCCTCGGCCCCACCACCACCTTCCCAAAAGCTTCCACCAAGACGAGACATTTCCATCGTCTCTTTTTCGTCGCACAGAACGCTAATTGTCGCCCATAGATGGTCTTCCCATGTTCTACAAGCGGATTTTAATATAAGGGTGGTTTGAGGTGAGGGTGCGAGTGCAGCGTATAGAACGCGCTCGTGTTCTGGAAGGCCAGACTGAAGACACCGTTAGAGCACCAATCTGAGTCTTTTGACTTGCGCTTACGTTCAAGGCGGCTCTTGTACACGTCGACTTCCACAATTTTCGTCGTTTGTTCCCCGACCAGATCTCCGAGTCGTATTCATCTTCGCCTTCATCTTCCTCGTGCTCAGTGGCTGAAAGATGTGATAGATCAGGTTCGTGATTTGGCTGTTGAGAACAAAAGACGTACATAGTGCCTTCCATCTGAACAGAAGTGACCCGCGTATGCTTGCCGCACGCCACGGTTGGTGAGCTTTCCGGCATAGATCTATCGCATCGTCCAGCCTTCCTGCACGAACATAGCCATACAGGGCTTGTGAGAGGCCCTTTTCGTAACTCTTAAGAGGCATATTCAGAACCAAGAGAGAGAAAACTGAAGGACAACATGTACGCACCGCATCGTCCGCAACCAAGCCTCGCCCGTCATCTCTATTCACAGCATCTGGGTCCAGCTCTTTGACCAATCCATCTCTGGGCGCCCCTCCCAACCTCATGGCTTGTGTAACGTTGTGTTTCGTGAACTTCCAGTAGCCTGTCGTAGCCTCTGGATGCGCGGGCGTCGGCGCCGTGTCTTGTAACCACTCCCTCACTACTATTAGTTCCGTGAGTACGGGAGAGCTCTGCATGATGGCTTGGGCTATTGTGGATGTCGGCACGTAGGGATTTATCGCGAGTAATTGTTGGGGAGTGTCGGTCGGTGCCTGTTCAGTTTTACGTAGACTGAGCAATTATTTCGGTCAATAGTCCATCAACGAGCGAGAGCGCGAGCACGCACGGCATAACGGCTTGTAAAAGGGCCCAAGTATTCTCTTCAAGCTTCAATAGGTCCAGTTCCTCTGGAGACACTTCGCCTGTGGCATCTTCAATCCTGGACGATGCTCATTGAGCAACCCGAAGGGCGAAAACTCGAGATAAACTCACTGATTATGGCAAATTTGTCTTAGACGCGGTGCGACACCAGTCTCGGGGTCCAATAGTCCTTCGAGATCCTCCTTCATGGACTGAGCCAGTAGGAGGACCTCTGAATAGGACGAGTACAGAGCTTCCGACATGTTTGTTGCGCTCTTCCTCCTTCTTTCCTCTCTTCGTTCCTGGCACTCGCACGAGGGAATCTGGCTGAATTCGGCAACGTCGACGACGAGCGCGAGGTCGTGGATAATGAACAAAACGGTGAGGGCGCGTCGCTCGTTTGTTCCCACGGTCGACAATCCAGAGTTACCACGGGAATGGCATCAGTTCTTTCTCTCACCCAACGAAGCCCTCCATCTTTTGGAAGAACGACGAAACACTCTATTATTGGGTCATAGAGCCATCACATCGCTCTACTGTCGTATATTTGGGCCAGTGGAGTGGAAACGGTCCTATTTTCAAACATCAAGTTATTTTTTTGTTACCTGATCTGCGGTCGCGAAGCATGGCCTCAACGAGATTGCCATCCAGCCTGGTTCGATGCTTGGAGCAAATTTCATTCAGACCTCGCTTTGCGGCTTTGCAATACCGCTCATACTATGCAATGAATGGTCGAAAAAGCCTTTTCTTCAACCACTGCCACCAGCGAGATCTTGAGGTTGCGAGGCGTAAGGGGCTCATCTACGTTACTCTCATTTCTTGTGCTCAGTTCTAGCTCTTGTTTTGCTCGCACGAATAAAGGTAAACACCGTATAGATGCCTCACGACTACAAGTTCACCCGCTCTCTTGTATAGGTGTATCACACGACTCGGAGAAGATATGGAGTATGGGACCATAACCGTGAATCCTCACTTTATAGCTAGCCCAGGTATGACATTCACTCCCTCACTGGTACGCACCCTCGGGTTGGTCGGTCCTCCTTTGCCAGCACACAATGGTACGACGAGGCTACCCAGAGATCGGCGGTCTCTTGTGGCACATCAATCTAACACGAGGCAACTACGGGCGGTGCTGCCGACAGAATACTTTCGATATTGCTCGTCGCCTCGATTTCACAGCACTCGTTTTGTTCCTCTTCACGCTGGCGGGTCTCGGGCAATCCTAATAGCGTCCGAGAACTTGGACCGTCAGCATGGCGATAGCATGTACAAGACGTTGGGATCGGCAGGTCTTTGTAGACCAATATCCAGTCTCACGTCAGTCGTTCTTAGAACAGTCTGAGACACTTGTATCATTCGTACTCACGTCTATTAATCAGTATTTGATGGATAGTATTCGGAATTCCTTCCATTTGCCTACCTCGAGGATCTGCTGTCCTTCCCATTCTGAAGATTCACGAACATAGCTCGTGGACCCTGCTGTATGCACCCTCCGCCCGTTGAGCCTGGAGTCAAAAGATCCTACTGTTCACGCCGCTCAGTTGCATCGCTCGACCAGCCCTGGGTTTCGGCATTGCTGGGTGGATCAAGATCCCTGTCAGCTGTACCATCAACACGTTGGTAGGATCCCAACTTGTTTGATTGAATTTCAATTCGGGATTAAAAGTTGTGCTTCACATACTTATGTATGGCTTTCAGCGAGCCCCCCCATGCGAGCTTGCCGGTCTCGTTCCCCTCCCATCTCGTTTTCCTTTCTTCTTCTTTTTGTTTTCTGACTTTTTTCTCCATTTGTTTATCAGCAGCGCGCTAAGCGCTCGTTCTCTCCTTGATACTCCAAAGCCAAACCAATAATGCCACGAATTCAGTTTCGAAGACGAACATCGAATTATTCCGCTGGTCGGAACTCCTTACTGCGACGGCAGCAAAACGACGAAGAAATACCTAGTCGTTCTCGACCCGTCACCAGTCCATCGCCAACGGAATCGGCGACGTTAGAACGTTCCACTATAACTGAGGTCGCTACATCGACCAGAGTTCCACCGACGCTAGTCACACTCCAGCCATCGACAATATCGAGAAGTTCTTCCATCCCTGCAACGGCTCGATTTTCTACGCTGACTGCAATCACTCTCATCCCGCCCACCTCTACAACATCTGATTCATCATTACCGTCGACATCTGATCCAGTTGAGCAGGATCCGAATACATCTCTCGAAGGCAGTTCTACCCCGCCCATCCTCCTGCCAACTTCGACCGGAGACGTGTCTGCCGCTGCTGAGAGCGGCTCTTCCACTGATGTTGCTCCTTCCAGCTCCAGCGTTAAAAACAAAGGCTTAGGCTTGAGCACAGGCGCGATTGTGGGGATTGCTGTCGTAGGGCTCGTCGTTCTCGTCGTGCTCATAGCGTTCTTGATCCGAAGAACGATAGCCGCGAAACGAGCCAAGAGGCGGGACGACTGGTTTGAGAAGAGTCAATTTTCGTCGCCACAGGCACCGCCTTCCATAGTCTCATCAGATGCTTTAAGTGTCTCTGCCTCAGTATTTCCCCCGCCGCCGACCACCTTTGGCACAGCTTCGAGGCCGCCACCATCGTACGCTTATGAAATGCCGCCACCGCCCTCCCGCCAACCTTCGATTGCTTCTCTGGCGAGGCCCGGTACACCCCCGAGCTTGATCCCAGGCAGGCGAGGGGGCGAGTTTGCGGGATCAGCAACGCCATTCCAAGCCCAGGCAAGCGCGGTGCCAATCAGTGTTCCGACTGCCCCACCGACGACAGCTGCGTTCTATCCTCCGCCAATCGCCCCGGTTCCACAACCACCTCAGACTGCTCTGAACGCCCCACGAAGTACGACTGTCCGGTCGTCGTTCGTGCCAATGAGGGAGGATGAGTTGCTGATTTCAGGCGGTGAGGTTATCTATGTCCTGCAGGAGTACGATGATGGTTGGGGGTTGTGTCTCAATCAAGCGGGAAGGCAGGGAGCGGTGCCTTTGGAGTGCCTGAATGAGGGCGCTTGGGAAGACAAACCGGCCTTGACGCGAGGGAGTAGTTTGTCAAAGAGGTAACGGGGGGCGTATCGGTAAGTAATCTTCCATTACGCATTTCTCAGATTACGAGGATGCTCAACTTTGGTTCCAGGTCTTGGTCCGCAGCAGGCTCATAACGTTCCTACCTCTATCTCCCGGACTTCTTAGAGCGTTCCGGACTCGTCACTCACTTTCTTTGTTTATTTGGTAGTTGGACTTGTGATGTTCATTGAGTTGTTATTGCACGCAGACACTTTTGACTTTGCTATTCCTCGTGTGGATATTGTACTATGGTTTTGTATCTACTATTTGTATATGGGAGGTACTTGTAGGGGAGATTTCCATTCAGTGAGTCCAGACCCTCGCTTGCTGCGCAAAGGAAGCTCTTCGATCGTTCGACATTCCTTCCGAAGTTCCCTTCGAGTGGCAGGCGCCTATATGAGCGCTTAGTTAGAATATATCGAATGAGGCTCATTGCTGGCTCAACGTCGCTCAACAGCTATCTACAGGCTCGAGGACAGAACAATGCTTTCGCGAAGCAATTTTCCAGGTCCAGGGCCCGTTCTACATCCTTGTACAAAGCGACGTCGGCGGGCCCGAGTGGCAACAAGGATCACTATTTGCATATGTTTGTACACTAGGTCATTGTTCTTTCTCCCGCTAACTATTGTCCGATGGGAAGTAACGAAGAACAATACAGGTCTTTTCATCCGCTTATGGAGATACGGGGATAAGAAGGTCACATAAAAGCAGGAAAGGGTGTGGCATGTCGTTCATTATTCTCCTCCCTCGACTGTTCTTCCCCTTGGGTTGTTCCTTTCCTTAAATTTTCTCTTCACGACTTCTCTAGGGTGCTGGAACACCACCTTTATACTTAAACGAATCTTCAAGACTTCAAATTACTCCTTCACAGTTATTTACACGGAAAAATCCACGAAAAAACGCGTCTAAACGATCTAATATGGCACCTCCTCGCGCTTGTGAGCCTGCTTTAACTTTCCTTCCTAGTTTTGTTACTTATGCTGTTCCCTCCGGCTAGATTTCTTCTTCGGTCTTAATGCCGTCAGATTCTTGAGCATTATCTCGCTCATTCTCGTATTTGCGAGTGGGATCCTTGTCATGGTCACCAACATTAAAGCCGTCAATGCTTTCCAAGCTGGATTACAGAACAGCAACTCTACTGCAGCTGAAGAGCTTATGGACTGTGACTACATCGAGTAAGTTCTGGCGAATGATTTAAAGAATCGGAGTCTGATTGCTTCTCTGTAGAGGTAGCACTGTTCCCCACCAACCCGCTGGTGTGTTCTGGGCTGTTGTCTCCAGTCTGCTAGTCATCTTCCAGGTTATTATCCTGATTCGTATGTTGTTTCATCGGTTTAGTTTGATTGGTATTCGAACTGAACTGTGGCATAGTCTCTGAATGCAGCTGGCCCATGTCTTTCTTCGACCGGTTCTTCCCCGTCCTAGGTTCCAACTTTGGTCTCGGCGCTCTCGGAATCTTCCAATGCTTGTAAGATCACTTTGCAGTGTCCAAATTTGTGGCGGCCTTCTAACCAGCATCTACTCATCTCCTAGGATCGGTGCTCAAATCCTTTCTCACCATGTTGATGACTTCACACTTGTCGCCGCGTTCCTCGTTTTCTCCATCGGCTGCCTCAACATGCTTCTCGGTCTCATCTTCCGCGAGTCGGCCAAACAGAGACGCTCCATTCGAGCCTGGCGCTCCGACTCGAAACCCATCCTCCCAACCACAACTGGTTCATCCATGTCCACCAAGAGCGGACCCGTCTTCGTCAACGCCACGCCCGCTTTCCCTGCCCAAGGTCCACAGACCATGACCGAATTCGGTGTGCCGGAGCCACAATGGAAAACCGACAAGGCTGGGTATGGGTTTGGCAGGCAAGGAGAGAAAGCAGCCGGATTGAGAGGATTCATTCTGCAGAAGCCTGATGAGACGCTTCCTCGCTACGCTACCCCCATGCCTGCGTCTGCCCCCGCCCCTGTGTCGATGCCCAGCCCAGAACCCGCCTCTCCTCCCGGTCTTCCCCAACAGAGAACTTACTCGATAAGGTCTTCGAGCTCGAGCTTCGCTTCTCCGGGATACCCGAGAGCGACTGTTCAGGATGCCGATGACGAAGACGACGATGACGAACCTCGCGATACCCGCCGACCCCATTTCAAGTCCAGTACGACTGCGATCTAAGCTAAAAGTCGACGCACGACAATAACTCCAACCCCTTTTTTCTCCTTAACGTGTACGATGAGATGACATCCTTGACGGACTCAGAAACTCCTGGTGGTTTGTGGAAAAACGGACCCTATCGTACACTATCATCACGTCTAGCTCAGGCTTGAGCTGGACATAATCATCCTACTATTGTACATCTCTAGTGTATTACCTTTTTGTATCAATAGGGTATTTCGATTCAATGTTAATTTTCTTTTGTATCTTCGAAAAATGTGCTGTCTGGGTTGCATCGCAAGATACCAAGATATTCATGAACGTTCTACTTATTCATCGTCTGACATGTCCATATCACATTCCTCCTCCGTCGCCTGACCAGCAGTTGCGTAAAACGAAGGAGGGGGTGGTGGTGGGGGGGATCATCCGGTAGGGGTGGGGGTGGCAACGAAGGTGCCGGAGGCAGGGGAGGTGGAGATTCTGCAGGCGGAGGAGGCGGCTCATCGCCAATGGGTGGTAATGCGACTTGTCTATACACCGGAAGAAGACTGTACAAGAAATGGGACGTCGGATACTCCGCCCACCTCCGAATTGGAGGAGCTTCGCCACTGCGCGGGTCATCTGAATCGCCATCGCAGAGCGTTTCTTCGTCTGTATCGACAAGGACTGTCTTGGGGTTGTCTTGGTGGAGAGAAACAGCTTCAGTGACCCCGTCATCATTGTGAAGGAGGATCGTATCGTCTTCTATATCTTCATCAACGCACTGGTGGGCAATTCTCCTTTTCATCTCTTCCAACGGATTGCTGCGAGATTCCCACCCAGGCGGATACCCCCACAACGCCATATTCCTCAACCACTCGTCCTGGCCTGATGCCTGTGCCGCTTGTTCCTCGTTCTCATATTCACAAGACATGGGCATCCCAAGCGCGTCCCGAAGCTCGGGTCCCCGTATCTTGCCTGGAACGAAGCACTCAAGCCACGAAAGGCGAGTCTGCTTCCACTCCTCAACGGAATATAACCTTCCATGGAAATCACCACCAAGTCTGGTGTTGTAGATGTCACGGAAAAAGTCGTAGTATTGTCTAGAGAGCTCAACAAGCCCTCTGTCTATGCGAAAAGGACATTTCGAAACGGCGTGTTCGGGATGGCCACAATTGAAGCAATGAGGGGTTAACGTTGGCTGGGATTCCGTATCCTCAGGCTTTGTCGTCTCTCCAATTACAACTTCAGAGTTTCGAATGTAAGTTCCATTGAAGTAAGGGTCGATATGAGGGTTTGGGCCGGAAGAAATGTCGGTGAAAAAGAGGTATTCCGTAGGAATGTGTGATAACTCCGACTCCAAGCTCGAGTCGGGATGAGTGTGAGTCTGATTTTGAGTTACGAGCTCTTCGACCTCGTCCCCGTGTCCTTCTGCTCGTTCTTTAGATCCCATTCTTCCAACGCCTGAGTGACCACTGTCGCGTCCCATCTGCCTTTCGCGATTTCCTTGCCCTCTAGGTGAAGAGCTGGGATCCAGTAAACATATTTGCGTTTCCACCGCTCCTGTCCTGGATCCTGGATGTTCACTGTTTCCAAATGAAATGGTCTCTGCGGTTGTACGCCTTTCATCAGCAACACGAAGTGAAGAAACTTCTAACGGCAGACGTACGTTCTTCCTGACTTTGGCTAACTCTTCTTTGGCTGTCTGGAGGATTATGTTCCATGTAAGTCATTTATTACAAGTCCAAAAGCGTTCGAAACAGAATAGTTGCGATACGTACGTCGCACAGAGAGCAGGTTGGGCCAGAAAACAGGGTGAGTCGAGGAAGTTGAGAGGCAACGCGCTGGGTGATGCGCATGCTGGAAGAGAGGGGAACCGTGGGAATTCCCTTGCCTCTGACTCAGTATTCACAACTCACCGATAGTTATCGACTCACCGCGAACGCTCTGACTGGGCAGGTGGCCCCAGTCTCTTGCCTCGTCAATGTTACGAAATGGTCCGGAAAACGTACAGATCTCAAGCTTGGTGGTCGGAACCTGGGCCCCAGCGTTCAAATTCCTCAAGAGTCAGCAAATTTGGCATTACTCAGCCTAAATGGCTTTCCGAACGGGCTCAAATTCGTCCTTTATACATCCGTCAGGAACTCGGAAGATTACCTTGTTAGCCTTACGAAGCCTTACGCTGGTTCCAAGTAGCTTATCATACCGCTAGGACCTCAGCTTGCCCAGAGTCCGTCTTCCATTTCACTCGACGCATCCAAATCCTGGAAGGTACAGAACCATCCGGGGCTCATACTCAAAACAGCTTGACGGCGTATAAAAGCAGGCTGTAAGCTTTACGTTCCAACTCCTGTCGAACCCTTGTTTTTGACAAAGCCCCGTTCTAACTGGAGTTCAATCTTCACGATCAATCATTGAAATGAGGGTGTTGATGAACACTCGACTCCTGGTGATCCCAGTGCAGTTGAGGGCGAGGTGAACGCTGCTAATAGCGTGCTAAACGTTTGTTGTGTAGACCTGTCGAGGCTCGGGGTACTCGCGGTCAACGGGTGAATATTATTGAATCCAAAACGCGCCCCGCTGGGTGCGAAGATGCGTAAATTTCATTTAGCGGCAAGTAAATATAGAACACCCGAATTTCATGAATCGACTTCTCGTGTCTTCTGGTTGCAACCCCCTCTGTCAACTCCAGATACCACAGTGACAGATCACGATGTACAACTGCGACAAATTGTCTCCATTGGCACTCTAGGGGACATTTCTCGCTTCACGAAAGCAGGCGCGCCTTCGAAGCTCACATGCCAAGTCGCTTCTGTGGAGTATCACCACCGACGGCGAACGCCTATCAAGATGTCCGGCTACGAGATCTGTTTCAAAGATTTATTCTTGTCAAGCGCTTGATGTAAACCCCCATATAAAACGCGAAGGGGAACGTTTGACGGTTTCTCCCTCCCCATCACTTACCGCCACCCCACTTTCGTTCTCAGCGATCTACTCCAATATTCGTCCCCATTCGTTCAACTTAAACTTTGCGACTTTCTGGATCATGCAGTTCAAAGCCTCCGCTCTCGCCTCTGTTCTCGCTTTCTTCGCCGCGTCTTCTGCTGCTTCGCCCTTGGAAGCACGCAAGAACCTCGATGTCTGGAGCCCCAAAATTCTCCAGCCTGATGCCTCCACTATTTGGGTTGTTGGGAAGAAATTCAACGTCACTTGGTACGTCGTCTCTGTTTTTTCCTCCCAAGCCACTCGGCTCACCTCATGAAAGGGACACCTCTGACGCCCCCAAGCAAATCTCTAACGGTGCTGCTGTCCAACTGAGAAACGCTACTGGACCCACACCCGAGAACGGTGTGTTATATCTTCCAAGCCCCAAGCTTCGAATACTCCACTCCCATTTATCTTGGTTTGATCTTGTGATAAGAATCCTTCACTCACGACCCCGGTTTTTATTCATACATTAGACTCCTCCTTCATCAAACCATTCAGAAGCTTCAACCTGACTGACGGATGGGTTGAAATTACCGTGCCCGAGGTCTCAGCAGGCACAGATTATAGGATCGTTTGTGAGTGACTCCTCATCCGTTGTTGGTCGCTCGCTCCTATTGTTGACTTTTCCTCTCCTTTTCTTCCCCCTTTGTTCCGTTCCGTGCCTAGTGTTTGGTGACTCTGGCAACTGGAGTGAAGAATTTGAGATTAAAGAGGTAGAGGTGTACTGAACTCGCTACCGATGAGGCACTCATGATATGGAAATCGGACTTCATACATTCATTCCTTTATGAATATTGGACATTGCTTGTTCGCTCCTGATAAGGACTTATGGACGCCTATACCTACGGCCAACTTTTTACCTATGTAGTACGAAAAAACAATCAAATATTTTGGACTCACGAATTCAAACGTCGAAGGACTCCGAGGCCAATGGTTGCCACCAGCGAATTTGGCATATCTGCTACGCGACGCTTGACCGCTCCTGCTTTTGTCGACATGTTTTCGAGAGCAGGGCCCGATGCTACTGGATGCCACTCAACAGCTACTTATCGCTGTTGGTCGGAAAACGTTTTAGTCGCGTTGCGAGCCGTACGAGGATACCGGATTCCCCGGATTGAGGTCTGCATTTTCCCGCAAGGCCTTCATGTCAGGATCTTCATAGCAAGAAATACTGTTTACTCATCCCCTTCCCGAATTCGTATACCAAGTGAGCCCAAGTCGGGGCGTTTTTGCTTATTGACGCATAACTTACGCAGGCCATCCGGTGGCTGAGCCGCCCCGAGTGAGAAATAGTCACCCATTTGACGTCAGACTCGCCCGGGCGAGAGGTATCCGCACCTCCGCATTTGAACCTTCATCATCGGTCAAGCAATGCTTTTCTGACTTGTCCCATTTCCATCTATTTCCTCCGGCTCTTTCTTCTAAACCTCCATGTTCTTCTGTTAATCATCTCCTACACCTTACAATGCCGACCAAAAAGCCCAACAAATTCGCAGCCCTATATTCCAAGTTGGAGGCTTTCAGTGTGGAGAGTCTCTTTGTGAGGAAGAGACCCACTGGTCCTCGAAGAACGGTTTTTGTCAACCAAGAATTGCCCCAGGAGTATTGGGACCACAACAAGAAGAGGGTCAAGCATGAACATACCTACACCTCCAACCAAGTAATCACCTCAAAGTATAGCGTATTCACATTCCTACCCCGTAATCTCTTGGAGCAGTTCAGAAGGATAGCCAATGTGTGCGTGTACAGTGCTTTTCTGTGTGGATATTCAACTCACAGGTTACCCCCCCTTATTAGGTTTTTCTTGTTGATCGCAATCCTCCAGTTCTTCCCCAAATTCTCGACAATATCGCCTGGTCTTGTCATATTCCCCCTGCTCATCGTCCTCACCATCACCGCCGGAAAAGATGCGTACGAAGATATCAAACGGCACCAGTCGGATCGGCGTGTTAACACCAGCTCTGTGCGGGTGCTGCATGGAGGAGATTGGACGAACACCAACAACACAACCCCCAAGGGGAAGACGTTCCTACGAGGGGTGAAAGACGCTGTACCAGGCCGACTCACAAAGGGCGACACGGATCCAGAGAAGGGTAACACAGCAGACGACACGCGCGACCGACAGCACCCACAGCTACCTGCGGGCATCGAGTTCGACGAGGAACGCGACGCAGAGCGTTACGCACAGGACCATCAACAGACGGGATTCTTCTCCCAAAATCAACATGTCGAGACGCCTCACTGGAAAAAGCTGTATTGGGAGGACGTTCGTGTTGGAGACATTGTCAAGATTTATGACAACGAGCCCATACCAGCCGACATTCTCATTTGCGCGACCTCGGAGGAAGAAAACGAGGCTTATGTGGAGACCAAGAACCTCGATGGAGAAACCAACCTCAAGTCACGCCATGCAGTTCCGACTTTAGTTCATCTCGACAGCGCGAAGGCGTGTGCGAAGAAGGAGAACCGGTTCTCTATCGACTTGGACAGCCCAGACACGAATATGTTCAAGTTGAATGCCACAGTACGCCAGGACGACAACCAGGCTCCGACTGATCTCAGTATGGTCCTTCTACGAGGGACAGTGCTTAGGAACACATCATGGGTCATTGGGGTCGTCTTGTTCACCGGAGAGGACACTAAGATTGTTCAAAACTCTGGAGGAACCCCGAGTAAGCGTAGCAAGGTTGAACGCCAAATGAATCCGCAGGTGTACGTGTTTTCCCCCTGATCGATGTTCCGTTCATTGTTCATTGTGAACACGGCGTTGATATACATCTTTTGCAGCTTCCTCAATCTGGCCTTGCTCGCCGCTATGGCTGTAGCATGTGGCATTACGGATTCTATCTTGGAGCAAAGATACTTTGACGACGGTGCTCCATGGCTGTATGGTGCCACACTCAGCGACGACAACCCGAAGATCAACGGACTGGTGACTTGGGCGTTTGCACTCATTACGTGGGTCTTTTTTTTTTCCTTCCTTCACTCGGTTTTTTTTCTTAATGAGTAACCGGGTAACAGGTTCCAGAACATCGTACCGATTTCCCTGTACATCTCGATCGAAGCTGTACGAACGGTTCAGGCGGCTTTCATCTTCTTCGACTCGCACATCTACTACGAGAAGACGGATCAGCCTACGGTTTCAAGGTCATGGAATCTTTCGGACGACTTGGGGCAGATCGAGTATATTTTCTCGGACAAAACGGGTACTCTGACCCAGGTACGTCTATATTTGCGTGACACAAATCTCATTAGCATTGATCTTCGTACGTACCCGCTAGAACAAAATGGTGTTCAGGCAGTGCTCCATTGGCGGGAAAGTGTACATTGGAGACCCCGATCCAGAAGAGGTTGAAGTCAAGAACGAGAAGGACCAGGAGAAGGAGAAGAAGAAGAAAGTATCCGGTGACAACTCCTCCATATCGTCTGAATCTCAAGGAACCTCCACGGCACCGTCCTCGGCACCGTCCTCAGCGCCCGGCTCCCCCAAGCCTGCTAACCAACAACCATCGTTCCGTTCTCCCGATCTTTCCGCGGATATCACAGAGGCCCTACACGCTAGCTCGGATTCCCCATCTGCCAGCCACGCCCGAGCATTGAACGGCTTCTTCACCGTCCTTGCTCTGTGCCACACAGTCTTGACCTCGGAGAACAAGGAAACAGGACGGATTGAATACAAAGCCCAGTCCCCCGACGAAGCAGCGCTCGTACGAGCTGCCGCTGACTGTGGTTATGTGTTCCGTGGAAGAGATCGAGAGATTCTGTTGCTCCAGACGCCCATGTCGGAGGAACGGTTCAGGTCCCGTGGCGGCGATGAGAAATCCGACGCCAGTGATCGTTATGAGCGGTATGAGCTGTTGAATATCCTCGAGTTCACGAGCTCAAGGAAGCGGATGAGCGTTATCGTTCGGAAGCTGGATGGGAATGACCGAAGGGTGTTCTTGTTGATGAAGGGAGCGGATAATGTTATTTATGAGAGGTTGAAAGAGGGTGTGGATGAGGCGTTGAAGGATCAGACCGAGACTCATCTTAGCGAATTCGCGAATAATGGGTTGAGGACGTTGACATTGGCGTACAGGATGGTTTCGGAGGAGGAATACGAGACATGGGCGGAGAAGTACCACGAGGCTACGCTCGCGTTGGATGACAGGGAGGAAAGGGTGGAGGATGTCTCGGCTGAGCTGGAGAAGGATATGCGCTTGTTGGGTGCTACGGCTATTGAGGACAGTCTGCAGGATGGTGTACCGGAGACGATCCATGATTTGAAGAGGGCTGGTATCAAGGTCTGGGTCGCTACCGGTGATAAACTGGAGACTGCAATTGGTGAGATTCTGCTTACCGACTCCCTTAAAAGCTCCACTACTGACATTTCCCGGCCCAGCCATTGGACACAGTACAAACCTCATCGGGAGAGAATCCAATATCATCGTCGTTCGAGGAGGATCTGACTCTACCCGAACGGTGTACGAGCAACTGGTCAGAGCTGCTCGGGAGTTCTTCCCCGATAGCGATATCATCCAAGAGCACAACGAGCACGCCCAGACCGAGAACTTCGAGGACTTTGAGGTCGTCTCCCCGCAGCCGCCCGAACCTCAGCCGTTGCGGCGTACCAATACTGGAATCAGCTCCATCGTCGGTTCGAACAACGGTGACCGGCCGGGAGGTTTCGTTCTTGTGATTGATGGTACCGCCCTGACACACGTAGGTGTTTTCCGATGAGTCTTGGCTTGAACGCGAATAGCTGAGCTACCTTTATCACAGGCACTCGGTGATGAGAAGCACAAGGATCTCACGCTCCGCTTGGCCACTCACTGTGAAGGTGTGATCTGCTGCCGAGTTTCGCCGCTCCAGAAAGCACTTGTGGTCAAGCTCGTCAAGGAAGGACTTGGTGCAATGACCTTGGCTATTGGAGATGGTGCCAACGATGTCAGCATGATTCAGGTACGATTTCGATTTTTTTCCCATTCACGCACGCTCGTACTCATAACTCGTGACGTCTTAGGCTGCTGACGTTGGTGTTGGTATCTCCGGTGAAGAAGGTCTACAAGCCGTCAATGCTTCGGATTATGCGATTGCTCAGGTATGATTTCATTGCATCCAAATGTCATCCGGGGTGGCTAATCATCGTGTTAGTTCCGATTCTTGAAGAGATTACTTCTCGTTCACGGACATTGGTCTTATGCACGTAACGGTAACATGTACGTCGTGCTTCTTACTTTGTGCTTTCGCTTGTCTGACGCGTTCGGGATTGTAGGATCTTGAACTTCTTCTATAAGAACATCATCTGTATTGGTGTTCTGTGGTGGTTCCAGATCTACTGTGGTTGGAGTGCTGCCTAGTACGCGACTTCGTCCCCTTACTCCCACCTGTGCTAACCTTGTTTTCAGTGCATTCGAGTATACCTACCTCTTATGGTGGAACTCGTTCTGGACCATCCTTCCTCCCATCGCCATTGGTATCTTCGATCGGATAGTTGGTGAGTGCTACAATTGACGCCGCTGTCAAGCGACGAAAACTCACGCTCGTCTACTAGACGACAACGTTCTTATGGATCTGCCTGAATTGTATCGATTTGGACGAGAGGGTAAATGGTTTGGCATGAAGGCGTTCCTACTCTATTCGCTGGATGCTGTGTACCAGGTACGGATGAGCGCATTTTCTCGTCATGCAGAAGCTGATCTCTCTTTCAGTCCGCCGTCATCTTCTTCTTCATTGCCTACACCTACAAGACCACGTCAACGCGTGATGATGGGTACACGATCAATCTCATTGAGATGTCGACGGTGAGAGCCTCCGTACTGTTTATTTCATTTCCTTTTGCTAACGCGTATCCTCCGTCTAGCCTATGGTCTTCGTTGCAGCCACAGTGGCCGATCTCTTCAATGGACTGAATACCAATGTCTGGACCATCTTTGTGTTCTTCTCCGTGTTTATTGGTATTGTATTGATCTGGATCTACACGGTATGTACCCCTCCTCTTATGATTGAACGGTATATCGAAGCCCTTGCTCCCTTATAGGCGATCTACAACTTGATCTCACCAGGATGGTTCGCCACGCCTGTATACGGCAATAACCGCGTACTCTTCACCTCCGCCTCATTCTATCTTGTTATGCCTATCACTATCGCCCTTGCCCTCGCGCCGAGATACCTCGCGAAATACTACTCGTTCACATACCGACCCAACGACATTGACATCATGCGCTGGATCCGAAAGACGGACCCGGACAGGAAAGACTACTCCTTGGACGCGTTCACGAGCGGGTTATCGGCGATGAAGAGACAGCCTACCAGGGAGCAATCCTTACATTCGAGAAGATCCGTGGAGAGCTCTCGGTCTATACCCGCACCTGCAGTTACATCGCGACCACGTCTTCCCAATCAATCAAGTGTGTCCGTATCTGCGAGTCGGATGGATATGTCGACTGGTCTCCGGTCTACACACCGTGGTTTCGATTTCAATACCGAAGAAGGCGGAGTCTCTATGCGGAGGATACAGAGCAATTTGACTGGTAGCAGGAGAAACGTCTCAGGAGAGCCAGAGCGGAAAACATCGCACAGGAGAATGACCCGAGTGTTGTCTTTGTCTAAGTCTATGCTTAAGCGGAAACCACCGCCGCCGTCGAATTAATTGGGATTAGACGGTTTAACGATTTTTCATGACGTTGTAATCTAGGGCGCACGGTTCATTACCATATAATCTCTCTTTAGTCTGTTCTAGGTATGTATTGTAAACGATACCGTTATAACCATAAACACGTACCCACTCATTGACAATGACATTGACATTGACTGCGTCGGCATATATCTTGATTCTTGAACTTACAGCGTGAGGAGATCTGAGAATACCCCGTGATCGGGGAATGCCGACTGTTGAATCAATCACGATTGACAAACAGTTTATGAGCTCTCTGCCTTTCCTCACGGACATAGCATTGGGCAAGTAGAAACAGCTCAGAACGAGGTCATGATGAACACGCACAAATCACGGTAGAATCCCAATCGAAGTGGTACTGAACCCTCGGATCATATCTGAACATCTGCGCAACAGTTCTGAATTTCTTCGCTGGTAATTGAGTTCTTTTCTTCCCTTTCCCCAATCTCACCCCGTGAATTCTGGCTTGGAGATTCAACGAAGGGCTCTTCCCCCTTTCACTGATGCCCACTTTCAATCTTGCCCATGTGTTTTTCGTTTTATCCCTCCTTCTCGCTTCACGTGCGTTCGAGTTCAACGTCAGCTCTCCCACTGCATGCGATGACTTAACGGTCAGTTGGACAGGTACGTGAGTCTTTCTCCTTGAACCAATGGTACCCCAGCCTCACCGGGTCTATAGGTGGCATCCCACCGTTTAGCTTGAATTTCATTGAGGTGCGTTTGTCCTCTTTGTTCAAAGCGTACATTGACCAGCTATAACTCCAGCTCAATTATGGCAACCATAATATATCTATTCCAAACTCAAGTTTCTCGAATAATGAAGGCACTTTCACGACTCAACTCAACCTTATGAGGAGCTCCAGGTTCATGGTATCGATGTCGGATTCGACTGGATTACTGAGCGGAGGAACGAGTCCTGTTTTAACAGTTGGGGAATCCATACCGGGGCCATTACGATGTCGTACTGGCATTCCACCAGGTCAGTAGGGCCTAACAGTGCTTCCCGGAACGTCAGACTAAGACTCCTCCCCGATCAAGATTTCTACTTCCCTCACGACTTCACGATTGCTCAGTGCCAGTGAGTACTTCCTGAGCGTTGAGTCTGTAGGTTATGGTCGACTCAATATGCCTCCAATAGACCATACGCGTTCGGAAAAAGCTTCGACAGCTCCAACTATGCACCGCCGCTGACCATCTTTGTGAGAGTTCCCGTGTCCTTGCGATATGCCTTGTTCAAATATTACTTCAGGGCTTTGTACCAGGAGGGAGGGATTCATTCATTCTGCGTCCACCACCATTTGAATCTTTCGTATGGAACGTCCACCTGAAGGCCCAAACTTCGGTTGCTTTCTCGATAATGGATGCTCAAGGCCGGATTGGCCAAACTAGCGACCTCCTCACCGTCCTGCCTACCAGCGACTCGTCATGTTTATCCTCTCCTCCTCAATCCTCATCTTCACAATCCTTCTCCCCCATAACCTCTCCGACCGCTATCAGCCCGAGGCCACCTAAATTGATCGGGGGACTCAGACCTGCAGACATGGCCGGGACGATTATAGGTGCAGTGGCTAGTGTGGGACTGATAGCATTCTTCGGGTGGTGGCTTGGAGTCTGCCGCCGTCGCTCTCGCTTCAAACGCACAGGAACAGACAACCGCTCTCGGAAGTCGTCACTAGAGTCCAACAATATCGACCTCTCTCAGTACGATTTTTCGCATACGACACAATCCTCGTATCCTAACGAGGCCACTGGTTCGAGGCCACCGGAAACGTCATACGATCCCGCCGCGCTTGTCAGCACCGGAAACGGGAGTCAGGACACCTCGAGTACTTCCCCTAGGCCAGTCATCGTACATCGCGATGTCAACGAAGATATAGCACACCCAGTCGAGTTGCCACCCGAGTATTCGGAGTCCAGGCCACCGATAGCAGGTTTCTCGGAGCAAGCCAATGACTCTTCCCCACCACCGCCTCACAAGTCGTGATACCAGGATAGAGATAACACAAGTAATACGATGTCCCCTCGACTCGCGCGAACAGTAAATTCGACTCCGCGTTGTCAAGACGTGTCTACGACGCCCTCGTTAGTCGTCAGATTGAGCATGCAAAGCTCTGTGTGAAGTGGGTGGCCCAGTTCTTTTCCGCCCCATGCGCTCAGTAATAAGTATGACGAAAAAAGATGAGTCAAGGAGGAGTATATTCACGACACGGCACACGTGCAAGATGGAGGAATATGATACAGTCAAGGCTGAGTCAGTCTTTTGATACTTATCTGGTCCGTGTGTAGCATGTTGGAAGAGCTCCAAGCGATAATACAGACCTCCGACGTTATAACTCCAGATTGAGTTACGAGGACGAGATGCTTAACTACATTCTTTCTACTGTATATGTATTACGGCTCGATAACCTTCGAACATCTGCGCAAGCTTGGTTCTCGCTTTATGGGCTGATAATTGAATCTCTTTTCTTCCCCTTGCTCATTCTCCCCCATTACTTGTTTAGCTTTGGGACTCAACGTTCAACAGAGAGCCTTCCCCCTTGGACTGATGGGGGCTACTTTGAATCTTTTTTTTTTTTTTTTTTTTTTTTTGGTGGTACGTGCCGGTCTTGCGCACCGGCTACACAGATTAAAGCTGTATTATCGGCCCTCTCGGGCTCGCACTAGCAATAGTATTGGGATCTATGTATCGTAAGAGGACAGGAGAGGTCTCCCACTCCCAGTTTTTAAGGATGAGGTAGGTTTGTGAACCACCGACCGGGGAAATGCCCTCGCCCCAGAGGCTTAGCACACGATCGGTCGTAGTGTGGGGCTGCGAGCCATCTAAAGATCAGCCAACACCAGTAGGTGTTGGGTCTAAAGTGCTAAGGGGCTCGACACCCACTAAAACCCCGGTGTTAGTCATCTAAGACTCCTCTAGTCCCGTCGCGTCGTTGCTCTCAGCGGAGGGGGAAATTATAACTTGTTGCCACGTACGCGAGATCATAAGTTTCGACGCGTATCTCGCAGGCAGTCTTCTTCTCTTCGCGATGAGGAGGTCTCTTTTGAGACGGGCGTTGATTGCGGCTACCACCCTATTGTAGATTTCTCGTTTGGAGGGGACAGCTTTCTCTCCTATGACGGTTTCACATCGCATCTTCCAGATCTGGTGAGCACATTCCGTGATGAGGATCTTGTAGAGTCTGGTCGCCTCTGGGAGGCTTTTGTCTTCCGAATTTTTGAAGTTTACTAGGCCGCAACCTAGGATCAGTCCGAAAGAGATGTCCGGCCATGGACCAAAGGCAGCTGGCCAGACAGATCTCGCAATCTTCCAGGTGAGCGCTACCCACGGTTGCGAGCAATGTACTAAGATGTGTTCAAGGGTTTCAGCCTCATTACAATGCAGGCAGTTCATGCGCTCGGGGCAAAAGTATTTCCAGAAGTATCCGATCCGGTGGCCGCTGTGTAGCCCCAGAAAGAGGAAGTGGCGCATTCTCCTCGATATGTCCCTGTCTCCGAGGGTACACCATATGGCCCTCTCCAGTGGTCTTTGTTTGTTGTGGATCTCCACCGCGTCTTGAACTGTCTTCACATTCGCGCTCGTTCGTTTGCGTTCTGGCCTCTCTATCCTTTCCTTGATCAGCTTAGTTGCTAGTGATTGTGAGAGGGCAGACAGTTTGGCGCCAGGCAGTGAAGTGTGATCAGCTAATGTTAGCTTAGCGAGATTCTCATTGTGGAGGTCACACGCTTTCGAAGCTAAGTTGTTCGAGGCAGACCGTCCCAGGTTTCCGGGGCTGTTTGGAGCCAGCTTGAGAATAGTGGCAGCTGTTCTCTTCCTCCTTTCAGAGAGGAGCGCCCGGAATAGAGTCGCATTCGGTACGCCAACAAATCCTTGGTCCTCCCACTCGGGTAGGTTCTTTTCCAATTTCTTTATTACCGTTTTGCTTGGGACCACACAACGCAGGACAGAATTCTTCTGTGTGGATTTGCAAGCTTCTAGGATTGCGAAAATTTCAGCAGTTTGGGTGGTTTGCTGCAGAGAGGCTGGGAGGCGTACTCCTTTATTACGATGGTCTTCGCTTCCAAACCATATGCCTGCTCCCGCTTTAGCATTGGTGGACTTGGCATTACGAACTGATCCAGTGCACCAGACTACTGTTTCTGGAGCTCCCGCGTTGGGGGTCTGATTTGGATGGAGTGTGAGGACATGGGAGGTAGTTCTCGGGTTTGTGAAGATGCGGAAACCATCTGACACGTTGGCAGAGTCGTAGAACGGTTTTATTTGGGTCTCGTTCTCACCAAGAGAGCTCTCGGGTAATGATTGGGTTGAGGGGGGACTCCAGGAACTAAGGGGGTTCCATTTCGGGGAGACCTGAGATAGACGATCTCGTGCAGTCGTCAAGCATCGGTGGGGGTTTGTGCAGTCGTGGTGTAGCCTATCTTGTGAGCAGCCGCTGCATTGGCACGTTGCCCGGTGAATGTGATTGGGGTCCAGGAGACGTTGGGTGAAGGTCACAGCGTCGCCTATGGTTAGCACATTGTGATTCTTTCGCAAGCATTTGCAGCCGGGGGTGTTGTTGTTCTCCTTTGCGCTGTCCTTCCGGGAGAAGTGGTGCCATAGCGGGAGTGAATTTCTCACTTGGTCCCCGGGACAAATCATATCAAAGGAGACTCCGAGCTTATTTGCTGCCTTGTTCATGCCCTTGAGGACTCGGGGGAGCCTGCTTATTACTGGTTTCCAGTCTTGGAGGTAAGCATTCACTCTCGACTCATACTTGACTGTTGAGTCTTTCCTAACGTTAGTTCGGTGAATCTCATCGGCCATCCAGGCCCATGACGGCCGTGTGGGGCTAAGGTTCAGGTATCGCCGTAACTGTTCGACGTCAATGGCTAGGTTCCTGCTCCGTAAGTCGAAAACCCGCCTCCCCCCATTCTCTTTGCGGCCTTGGAGGGTCGTGCGATTGACCGGGGTGTTTAGGAATTTTGTCTGGATAGATATAAGACGTTTAGTGATGTCTTCTGGCATTCCGCCGCAAGCTTGAGTGGCATACTGAGTCCTTGCCGCGATAGTTAAGTCTATCATATTTACTTTGGTGTCTATTGTTGGGTGTGATTGTAGGCATTTCTGTAGTTTAGACTCAATCTTTTCGAGTATCGGGAGCCACGGTTCAGTTTCAGACGTATTGTTTCCCACTCTTGCTCCCAAGTATCTCGCGGACTGGCCATCTTGTACAATCCGTACACTTGATGGGATTACCTCGTCCAGCTCGGGGTTAAGTTTACGGGTGGACAGGAGTTCAGCGCGGTAGGTCTCGGATCCCAAAGGGACTACCTCCGTTTTGCTCGTGTTAAACTTTGCACTTGAGGCAGCACACCATTTGTCTAGGGTTTTCCAGAGGTTCGCATAACTGGAGGACTTGTTTAGTGCCACAGCGGTGTCGTCGGCGAAGAGGGAGTTGCGAATCTCTTGCACTACATTTGGTATCCTGAATCCTTCTATATCCGGGTCCATCCTAATCATTTCCGCAAGGGGCTCAATGCCAAAGTTGAATTTGAGGCACGATAGGGGGCATCCTTGCCGTGAACCCCGATAGACCAGGAATGTGTCGCTAAGGGCACTGTTTATCATGACTCTCGTGTGAGCGTTGGTGTAAAGGATCTTCACCATGTTGATGAACTGGTGAGGGAATCCAAACGCCTCAAGTACACGCCAGAGGTAGTGGTGGCAAAGTTTGTCATAGGCCTTCTCTTGATCGAGGAAGACTAGGGCTCCATCAAGTAGTTTATCTCTGGTGTAGTCTACAAGAAGTTGAGCTTGCCGTATGTGGTCCATTATACTCCTTCCTGTCATAAACCCGGCTTGGTCCGGGTGGATCAGCTCGTCCGCGACTTTTGCTACGTTGTTAGACATGATTTTGGTGAGGATCTTGTAATCGTGATTCAGCACAGTGATGGGCCTATAATTTGCAATATCATTTCTCTCGCCCTTCTTATATATCGGGCACATCCAGCCCGTATTAAAGTCTGTTCCTTTCGCCACACCATGCGATGCTATGTCGTGGTATACAATCTCCAGTATCTCGCTAATGTCGATGACTTTCGCGTTAGGGTCCTCCTCGATCCGGGCGTCACGGAACTTAAGCATGGCCTTGAAAAGTTCTACAATGATTCCGTCAATTCCAGCTGCAGATCCTGGTTTACTACTCACGTGTATATTTCATCCTGTCCCTCCTTCTCGTTTTGAATTCCCACGCGTTCAAGTTCAACGTCAGCTCCCTCACTGCATGCGACAATTTGACGGTTACTTGGGAAGGTTCGTGACTCCTGCTCAGCCACTAATACTACCAGCCTCACCAATTCAATAGGTGGTATACCACCCTTTAGCTTGACTTTTGTTGTGGCACGCTCGCCCAGTGTCGTTATGTTCACTGAGTTGTAGATCATTAACCGGACCAATCCTCAGCTCAATGGGGAAAATCGCAACATATCTCTCTCCAACTCCAGCTTTGCAAACAATGAAGGCACATTCACGACACAACTCAGGCTCTATAAGAGATAGATACCTAGTATCGATGTCGGATTCGACTGGGCCATTGAGCGGGGGAACGAGGCCTGTTTTAACTGTTGGAGAATCCACATCGGGGGGATTCTGTGGTGGTATCTCTCCAGTAGGTCAGTGAAGCCTAACAATGCTCTCCGGAATGTCAGACTATGACCTCTGTCCCTTTCCAGGGTTTTCTTCATCTTACGACAGGATCATTGCTCAGTGCCAGTGAGCTTCATTTAGGCACCAAGAATCAGTAATACCTACTAATCCACCCATCGTTCCTCCGACAGACCCTACAAGCCTTTCTGCCATGAGTTATGTACCACCCCTAACCGTCTTTGTGAGGTGTTTCAACGCTTGCTTGGGATTGTTGAATCTACTTCGCGAGTCGTACTTGCTTACTCGTTATTCGTACTTATAAATCTAGCTTACTGCCAGTTTCCCACGGACAAGCCACCACAAAAGTTTTCGCTACGCTTCGTCTCACCTCAGTTGAATACCACGATCAACTGAGGTGAGTATATTATAGTTTTACTTTACAACTTCATTTACTTATCTATTCTACTAGTATCTTCGTTCAACAGGTAGCTACACAGTAATTCAGTTGAATACCACGATCAACTGAGTATCTTCGTTCAACAGGGATACTCATACTAAACTCATCTCAAATCCGCTGCAGGGCTTTGTGCCAGGAGGAAACGAATCATTTGTTTTGTACCCACCGCCGTTTGACTCCTTCTGATGGAATGCACATCTGAAGGCTCAAACTCCCGTCGTATTTTCGGCAATAGACTCTGAAGGCCGAATTGGGGGAACCAGTGACCTCCTCACCGTTTTGCCTACTAACGACTCCTCATGCCTATCCTCTCCCCCGCAATCCTCTCCACAATCTTTCTCACCAAACCCTTCGCACATCCAGAGCTGGACGTCAAGCAAGTCGAGGAAGAGACTCAGTCCTGGAGACATGGCCGGGACACCAGTGAAACCATGGGGATCTGATCATCCCCTGACTTGGTCTATCAGTGAGGGATAGACTGTGCGTAGCTGAACAAAGGCTGTGAAGTGAGAATAAGAATGGCGAGACATCGTCAAATAGGGATCACATACCATCAGTATGGATATGGTCTGATCATAACGTGGTGAGGTGTTGAAGGAGTGTCGAAAGAATGAGCGAGTCTGATGAGATGACGACCAGCAGCTGATGAGATAAGATCGAATTGACATAATCTTATCATGTCACGATCAGCCGCTGGTCAGAGCACCCCCAGACTGAGTCGCGTCCATCAGAACACATCAGAATGGGCTTGTCAGACTGACGACTGGTCATCTGCTGACCGTAAGCTTATTATGGAATGTTAGAATAATGCTTATTGTCGGTTCCGGCATCCTCATGGCCTCAGGCCTCAGACTTGAGCTCGAGCGCTTGAGCTGCAGATCCGGTCTAACCATAGCCCTAGCCCAAGCGCTTGCGCTGAATTGTGTCGGAGTTTCAACCACTTTCTCTGACGCTCACCACGTTAATGGACGTCGTAAGTAGAAGGGATAATCAATACACAAAAGTGCGGGTGCAACTAACACTTCTACGAGTCCGGAGAATGCTAGGAATGTGTCGGCTTGACAAAGGTTACGCCCTGCTAAAGATAGACAGAACAATAGGTAACTCCGTCGGTTATAACTTGGAGACTGGTTGATTCGAAGGGAAAAGGTAAAGACAAAGAAACGAGACGACGGTTCAAAATACGATCTTCGACGGACGAAATACCTCTCGACGGGCGATACGACTAGACCTCTCGATGGATCTTATACGACAACGACGGACGACAAGACCAC
>JANHQD010001641.1:0-19633 GCA_024721195.1 Marasmius sp. AFHP31 | reverse complement strand
AGTTGATGAGAAACGCAGGACACAAGCGGGACGCACCCCAATCGCCCCGGGATACGTTCCCGTCATACACAAACTAATCCTCAGCGCTAACTCGTGCCTATCGTTCTGTTTAGCTTATCCCGATTCCAACCCAATGGGAAGAGAACGTACCTCCGATACCAAAACGATAGGTAGTAGATCATGCCCGCATAATAGCCAGCTTCTCCAATGCCTATCAAAACTCTTCAAGTTCCAAAACCCAAGATACGACCGGTCAAGGTCAGCGAGATCTCCGGGACACAGTACATGGGGGCGAGTCCTCACCGGAGAGCCAAAAGCGCAGCGTAGCCCTTGGAATATACAAACGACAACGAGGCAATACCCCAGACTGTGAGAGAGAGGAAAAAGCTAAACATAGGACACGGAGCGTTCATCAGTTTCTGACCCGCAGGAACGTCAACGAGTTGGACATTCACAATCGGTTGGCACCAATATGGCGCTGAAGGACTGTGATGGGCGAAGCGGGAAGGTGAGTCCCATATGGTTCGAATGCATTGAACAGAGAAGCGAAAGACACATACCATTCGCAGGCATTTCCAGGAGACCTGTAAAGTACGGTACCGAAGTCTGTCAGTGTGGACCCACGATTTGCAAGCGGGGGAAGCTCTCACAATAGCCGACGTAGAATATACTCAACGCTAACGTCCATTTGTCGTTATCTGTGATCCCCTGAAGGACCAGGACCCATGATCAGCGAGGATTGAGATGAGCGAGACTGCAAAGACGTACGAAGTTTTCGTTGAATTCGCTGAGAACATGTGCATTTCCACTGTTGGGAGCTCAGGAACGACCGTCAACCACGACAGTTGACTGGACTTACATATTCGTGCGGTCTGGTGGTGATCAGTGTCAGCAAGGAATGTCTCCAATCTGAGAACCAAGACGTACCGAATTGATTGACTGGCAAGAAAGAAGGGAGAATGTGGTGTTTTAGTACTTCTGCCGTTCGTCAATACGCATAATGACTTGAGACCCACATATGTAGCTGAAACAAAGAAGTAAGTATACAACTGTAAGGAACAGGTTTAACCAACACTCGCACCTGCAAATGACCAACGGCAACACCGAATTATCAATCTTCCTCTTCACTTTATACTGCCGTCGTACGTCATCGTCAGCACATTACAGTCACCGGGCGATCTAAGAGAAAGCACTCACATCCTCCTCCTCTGTATAAACCACCGCCTTCGCATCCTCGTTCACTGCATCCGCATATCCACGATCCAGTGGGGAGAAGAAATGCGCCCTCGTCGGTTTTGATCCTGCAGCATCTTGGTGAGCAGTTCCCTCCGCGTTCGTATTGTCGCCAGACTCGAAATTCGAAACGGCCTTCTCAATATCAGCGTCGACGTCGCGGCTTTCAATGCGAGACGTATCGTCACCGTGCTTCCTCTCGATGTCGGACATGGTGAGGGGAAGTGAGGGTGGGAACTGGCTTTGAAGACTCTGAGCTTTTTATACGATCCGTAGGAAAAAATAGGATATACCCGTAAGCTCCATCCAATGATCCATCCTGCTCGCTTGTATGAAAGGTGGGGTCATCTGTCCATGTGTCCCCTGACGCGGAGAGAACTTTAGGAGGCTATTTTTAGACCAACACCCGTGAACGGCTATCCGGTCCCTAATTTGTCATCCCCCCTGCGAAACCGAAACGGCCACCCTGTACACTGCGCGTCTCAAGTGCTCACCATTGCCAACTGTCCACATGCATGCTTCTCTCCAGAGTTCGGCATTCAGAGCCAAGACTTAAGAACCTGAGCAGATGACGGAGGTCTCAGAGATAGAAGATATTTCAAGAGTACCTCACTCCACCGCGGTAGACCGTACGGAATTCTTTTGAAGTTGGAGGTTGGACGGCTTTGAGACGATATTTTGACATCCCGTGCGGGGTTCCGGGGAAGGTATCG
Organism: Marasmius sp. AFHP31; assembly: GCA_024721195.1. NCBI lineage: Eukaryota > Fungi > Basidiomycota > Agaricomycetes > Agaricales > Marasmiaceae > Marasmius > Marasmius sp. AFHP31. The sequence continues at coordinate 17,687 of JANHQD010001641.1, read as the reverse complement.
AGCTGAAAAATTCAAATCATTCATCCTTTCTTCACCTGAGCGCTTGAGCGATAATCGGAAGTCCGATCCGCCAGTTGCAACACCGGAATTAAGAACCCTTTCCTTCGCACACCGGTGGGTTTACTATTGATCGCGTTCGCCTTCAAAGTTCAAGCCTGCAACAGAACACCTTTAGCTCCAGAATGACGACACGTTTGCAAGGAAACTGACCTTGTCGAACAGTCCAAAGTCCTTGTTAACAACACACTCATTAAAAAGTAATCAGGCCCAGTACAAAGTCCGAATCGTATCTTCGGACGGAAGTTTGTGTTTTCCGGTGCACATTGTTCCGGAATTATGGAACTATAGAGACATGCGTTCGAATACATTGCTTTGACGTCCGTGGGGTCGCAGTCCTGAGCCCATCCCAATACATTCTGAGTCCTCGGGGCTCCATTCAGCGCTCTCTACAATCTGATGAGCTTCACGACATGGATCCTAGGGAAGCGCGTTCTTCTGATCGAGCTGGTGTCCTATAAGCGAGTGGTATCGGTTGAGCCCTCGAGCGTACGCCGTAGATTTCACACCGAACGACGGACTTCGATATCGGCATAACACCGAAACGAGGTTGACCCCCGAAACGAGCAGGTAGCCGCTGCATTCTGGGGGTCCTTTTTTTGCGAGTTCACGAGTAAATTTGCGAGAATCAAAACCTGTCGAATAGCGTTTACTGCATGGGTATCATTCGACGCGAGTATGCCAGGTGGTTCAGCTCACCGTTGAGTGCTATTAGGGCTGCTCAATTCTTAGCTCGTCCCGAGCTCGTCATTTCCTCTTCCTGTACTCAGCAGCACAAACCCAGTCATTGTCATTGTCCTCACTCGTGGGCTGAAAGATGGCTCACAATCAGAACACGACAAATACGACGCCGGTATCACATACTCGAAGGCTACAGCAGCACGAACCCGACTACTGGTGACGCGTGACGTCTCTGGGCCCTTCATAGATAAGAACTTCACTTTGGCATGCGTGGATGTCGAAAGCGTTTTCCATGTTGTAGCATCGTAAGTTCTGCTTTTGTTTGAAAGGGGCTGAACAAATGAGATTTTGCTCATGGCCGTTCGCCGTCAACCAGAGTGTGGGCCCGCGATGCAAGATGCCGGCGGCAAAAAAGTTTTCCGCAACTACCACGACCTCTGGTGACTTCGAGTTGGATTCCTTCAATGTCGACTCCTTTGTCACTCTTCACAAGGCTAACCTCGCCATTCCGCATACGTCCTCGTCAAGAGTATGCCCTTGCTCGACGTGGTTGCGATGGTACTCGTAACTCATAGTCTCATAGCGCGTTAATACGTGGCTATCAGTTGTTTCCCGTCGCGCAGCAGCTTGTCACAATGACCTCCGGAACGGACACAGACGACGCTATTGTATCCCCGAAAACCTTCTCAGCTCCTTGAATTGCGGCTCGCTCATCAAACGAAAGGGAATCCTGTCGATTTTGTAGAAACCAGAGCGAGACAGGTCGCTCAAACCCTCCAGTCACTTTGACACACAACAATCTCAAGCCATCCTTTCCAAGGGCCACATCCACATACCCTATCCCTCAGTCATAGAATGCTTGCATGCTATATTCACCGCAACGTATCTTCGTCGAAACTTCATCTCTCCCAACGACACTTTGGTAGACCGGATAGTGGAGAAGGTGCGGAACGACTCGGACAGCCTGCTATCAGAAAGTGGTTGGCGTGGTATTTGTAGTGAGGAGGGGGAAAACGAGTAAAAGATGTCCACCTCTCACAAGTCGCCTCAGCTATTGCAACAGTCGCCCAGTCCTACGAGGCAAACCGAAAGCGGGCCTTTCAGTGTGTTCTATGAACGCTGACGCCGTCTTCTACTCCATACAAAGCGGGCGGCAAGTTATACACTCTCGAATATTGACATCTCGGACTCCCTGACGCGCGGTGGGTCAATAACGCTGACAGGAAAGACTCGATCGCCTTCATCACTCGAACAGAAACCTGGACAACCCACCAGTACCCAACCCGACGAAGGAAACGAAGAGATTCATTCCCCCATACAACTCAGAATATCTCCGTTTCGGGCGAACTGAAGCTTCGCGATGCTCACACTGCGGGTCAGTATGTTAGTCACGGGCATCTCACGCATTTTCGTGCCCTAAACCCCCTTTCTTAAGACAACGACAGACTTCTCGTCGCAGCAGAAATGATGTTTGACGATCTCTCACGTTGTTTTGGGGCCTTAGGGTAGCTTATGAGACTTTAGAGGCCGAGCCCCAGCTTCCTCCCAGTGGCCTCTGTTCCCGTTGGCTTAGATCATGTTTTCCCTTCGGATATACGAAGATCATCTTGACCAGTCTCGGCGCATTCTCGAGATTATGCAGACCAAGAATATTCCTGAGGTGCTGGCCAGGCTTCATCGTGTATATGTGCGGGAGTATTTGAAGAGGTCGGCACTGGACAGAGAATGAGTCTTGAGGGACCTGCTTCCTATAACAAAGTCTTGGGGCCAGGGGTCGAGGGGCTGGTAGTGTCGACCTCTGAAACTCCAGTCCTTTTGGTTGATGGGTGGTGCCGCTTATTGAACAGGCACGGTGACATTGAGGGTGTCGAGGCGGGGTCTACTAGCTGACATGGATAGTGGGCTGTTGACTCCTACTTTGCGCTAGTATTTCCCATCGTTTCGCCCTCTGTGTCGCGTGGTATCGCCACGGACAGCGAAACAAGTCGACAAGAAGTCAGAAGCTAGCAATGGTAGTACGTACACTAAGGGTCCGGTCCCAGTATAGCGTAGGTGTCAGTATCAGTTACAATGGTGGGATAATCAATAGGCACTCGGTAGTATGTACACAGATGACCTAACACTATCGCTCAGGCACCAAAATGTGGGATCAATTTCGTCCACTCGACTTGCTGCAACGCGGAGGACGGAAGGTTCGTCAGTTGCTTGACTGCCAGCACCATCAATGCGATACGAGCTATCGAATAGGATAGACCGCACAAGAACACGGCTAACAAAGTCAAGTAACCGACGAAACCTGTCTGCTTCTCCCAATCAAACATTTCGAAGAAGTGTGCGATCCCGAGTCCCAAAGGCAATCCGGTTGTCAAAAGTGCGAAGACACTCCAGAGGCGGTCGTCTATGGTATGATTCGAAAGATGGTGGTGGTTGAGTACGATGGGGATACAGTGGAATGCGCCGAGTATAACAGCGGTGGAGTACGCCAGAGCGAGAGCGAGTGGGCGTCGAATGGTAGTAGTGCCAGCTGAAAATACGTTTCCGCGTTCGGGCTGGGGCCGTATATCGAGTGAATCAGCACTGACGGCGTGACACATTAGGGTCCAAACGCCCACCGGTGGGAGCACGAAGATCAACATCAACGCTCGTCCACCAAGATTGTACGTGTGCCAATCACCACCGTAATCGTCCTGGATTCGATCCGAAAACGCGCGGACTATACCAGGAGCCCTTGACGAGGCTGCGGGAGGGGCTGCGCCGAGTAAGCTGGAGTTTGAATCATCATCTTGGTTCTGACCAACTGAGAACTGTTCGGAAGAAATGGGTCTCGGTCTTTCCATGACGCGGACAGGAAACCGAACGCCTGAGGGTTTGTGCCACCAAAACGAGTAGCTCGCGAGGTTGAGTGCCGCGAAACCAAGAGTGAAAAATTCCAACTCTATTATAGCAAGCCCATTGATTCCTCGTGCTATGCAGTTCGTGATGAAGTAGAGTATTTGAAGTATTGTGATGGTTTTGGCGAGGAGATCCGTGTGGCCGAGGCTCTGGATCTCCTCTTCGGTCATGATTATCATATTGTTGGCCACGCAGTATTCAAGTAAGGACTAAATAGATCGTGGTCAGAAAAGTTGCGAGACGGCAATATAAGCTGCTCACCGAATACGACTGATCACGGCCGTGTGGAAGCAACTCTTTGAGCTTTCGCTGCTGTTCACTGAACCCATACCAATCGTCTTCGTCTTTGAAGTGTTCACAAAATCGTTCATCCCAAAGATGAAAGAGAGAATTGCCCCCGGAATCGTATAACGCAAATCCGCCCATGAGAGCGAAAAATGCGTGGGTTTGTGTCCAGCCATACTCCGAAAACAAACTCAAAATGACACCAAGTATGTGAAAGGATTATGCACGACATGCCTTTATATGCCTTCGCCATTTTCTGGGCAGCAAACCATTGGCGAGTGGACCATAGAACGATGAGCTCGGGAGCGGTTAGAGTGATGAAGAAGATCTTTGCCTTATCCCAGTACACCAGAGCCTCGTGGGCCGAGCGCGGCACGCTGGGGACGTTGGGACGGACAGATGTCCAGGTACAAAGAGCTATCATCGACAGACAGGCCCAGACGATATCCGTTGTGGTGCGAGCTTCCGAACATGAAAGAGGTGTCGGAACTGTGGACTCTGGGTCCAGTTGTCGGTGAGAGAGACTCGCGAAAAATCGTGACATTCGTAGCTGGGAGTTGTGATTTTGGGAGACTACGGTGAGATAACAGGATGTCAGTCTAAGGAAGGAATAGTATTACCAAAAGCCACGGCGGTCATACCTTTTATACCAGTCTGCGCACCATTAATGGGCGTCAATTGCGAATGCCAAGTGGCACGTCGTGCCTATGGCACAGCCTGAATTGATGTAGAGAAGGACATGACTTGACGTAAAAATAGACATTGGATGTTTGAAAGTGAATAGGTGAGAGAAGACTGCAACGAGGCACAAGGGACGCTTCGTGTCCACCGAAGACACCTCAGGACAACCTCAGGAAGGAATTTCGATTTGGAGCGGTGGAGGCTGCGGGTACCCTGATCTGCTCCATTTCGAGGAGAGAGAGAAAGAGCGAGAACGACGTGAAAGATATGCGTGATTACATCAGTGCGCTGGATACAGTGGCATTCTGCGGGACGAAGATAGTGATGGTTCGAGTCGAAGACTTGACGCTGGGAAAACCGGCGCTTATACCTGTTACTGAGTCGCGTGGTAAACCGGCCTAGACTCCGGACTTGTGTTGTGAGCAACAACCATCCTGGTCAACTTCAGTGAGTCTTTAAATTCTCAAGCAAGCATTTGAGGTGGCTAACGTGGATTCCGTGAGTAGGTCCCTTACCCTAAATTTACATGACTCTCCTCTCTGCGTTCACCACAAACTCGATCCACATCCCAGCAGGACTCAACGGGTGTTAAGGCTCTCAAGCACTCATCGTTGCATTGTCGGAGATCCTGAATGATGTGTTGTGCCTTCCTTGGCCGATGGATCTGGAGTGCGGGAATCGTTTGTGGGAGCAGAGAGTTGGTGGAGACGGAGGCATCTTCTCGCTTTTTACTATATGATGTCGCCTGAGTTTGGGTATCACGATATCATGAGTAAACCCCGGGTTCTTTCAACTTCTCTTGTTGCTACCGATACTAATATTGATGCATCGTAGGTACCCAGCCCGAGTTTTCTCGAGGGACACCCTGTGTTACCTTACAGGGATGACGTTCGCGGTCACGGTGATCCTGACAGGCTTGTTGTTATTATTGGGGGTGGGCAATTCACGCGCGAGCAATTTGTGTTTGGTTCTATTTGCACCGTTTCAAAAAGTGTCCGCCCCCATTATCTCGTTATACCTAGTCTCAATGTGTTGAACAAGAATCTAGGCAGACATCTTGAACGGAAATGATGAAAACGGACAGAGGAATTTTTTCCGCGTGGAAAATTGGCCGAGATACGCGTCTCATGCCTACCGTATCTCAGCGAGTTTTGTCCCAACGCAAAAATCCTCTGTCCGTTTTACGCAAAATGGGTTCAAATCAAGATCTAGATACTTGTTTTGGGAATAACGCGTGCGAGAGCCTCGATTTTTCACTCGGAAGCCCGACGCGTGAAAACGGGATGTCACAGTGTGACTTCTCGCGTTCAGACGCGTCCCCCTCGAATACTTCCCTCCAATCGTGCTCTACCTATCCCTAGCTCTATAGAGGTCACTTCGTGTCAAATTCTCTGAGGAAAACGGAGTGCAGGACGTGGAAGTACGAGGGACATGTCGTCGACGTGGGCCGGACAGGTTTTGAGTGGCTGTACGGCTTAATAAGCGGACGCGGCACTATCGGGAATTGCCCACCCCCATTATTATCGTTGATGCCGCCTAAGGAACCTCAGCTACGTGAGATTTTTGCGTTCATTGGCTGAGCTTCTGGTTTCCCCTCAAATGCTACGAAGACTACATGAATCTCTTCCAACATCTGCTTGAGAGGCAGACTTGGATCAACCCTATGTTCGCGGTTTTCGAGGCCTCCCGTTTTTTCATGCAGGAGAAACTGGCAAATTGGAGAGGTAGGCGGAGAACGACGGACGTGGTACCAAATCTGCTATAAAGGCCCACACTGAAGCGAAGAACAAAGAACGAAGTATAGCTATAGTCTTGAATCGCCGCGGTACATGTGGCGTCTCCCACGATCTCACTCTAGGAGGGTGCGGGAGGTGCGTTGGATGCTCGAGGAGATTCCTTAGGAGGACTCGTAGCGACAGACGCGGGTACATCGGATGGCGATGGTTTGGGGCCATCGACGCCTAATCCTAGCTCTACTGCATGATAGCTTGTCTGTTGTGTCGCCCCCTCTGTAGTGTGGTCTCCATTACCATAGCTTAGGCTATAGGCAATGATGTGTCGATAACAGGAATTCCGATGAGAGGCAGGATAACGCGTCTGGGCGAACCAATGGCGGGCAACAAACTTTTAGTCAAGACAAAACGACTGACTGAATTGACTCGGGGTCAGAACCTAGCAATGGTACATAGGAATCCGAATCACAACACTGACAGATCTCTTACCGGTGAACTACAGTATTGTACATATAAATACCAGTTGCAGTGTTGAGATAATAGATAGGTACTTGGTAGCATACAGATGTGTAGCCCAATACTGGAGTTCAGACACCGAAATGCGGAATCAAGGTCGTCCACTGGACTTGCTGCAACGCGGAAGGTGGAAGGTCTGCCAGTTGCTTGACCGCCAGCACCATCAACGCGATACGAGCTATCGGATAGAGCAGGGCGGCCAGCACTGAGGCTAGCAGGAGGGTCCAGTCACTGATAACCCACTCCTCCGGAACGACCCGTACTAATATGAACAAAATTGTGGCTCCCAGCGGCAGAACAGTTATCAAAACTGCAAAAACAGTCCAGAGATGGTGGTCCTTGGTATGACCGGGAAATTCGCGGTAGTTGAACATAATCGGGATACAGTGGAATAAGCCAAGCATAATAGCAACAGAATATGCTGGAAAATATGTGAGTGGGTGCTCATCAATGGTAGTGCCTGAGAATAAGTTTCCACGTTCGGGCTGCGGACGGTGTACAGCTCCGTCAGCCTTCAAGGCATATACGAAGGATCTGAGGACAGCCACAAATGGGAGGAAGGGCAGGATCACTATTTGATCACAAAGGTTGAGAGTATCCCACTGCCAACCAACGTCAACATACACGACCCGGATCCTATCCGAAAATGCGCTGAATATCCCAGGGGCGCTTGACGCTACGGGAGGGACTGTGCCAAGCAAACTGCAGTTTGAACCCTCATCTTGGGTCCGAGAAACTGAGAGCTGATCGGTAGAGATGGGTTTCGGTCTGTCCATGACGCGAACAGGAAACCGAACTCCCAAGGGTTTGTGCCACCAAAATGAGTAGTTCACGAGGTTGAGCGCCGCAAAACCAAGAGTGAAGAACTCTAACTCTGTTATGGCGAGCCCGTTCACTCCCCGTGCTATACAGGTTGTGATGAAATGCAATGTTTGGAGAATCGTGATGGTTTTAGCAAGGATATCCGCATGGCCGAGGTTCTCAATCTCCTCTTCGGTCATGGTTATCATCTTGTTAGCCACGCAATATTCAAGTAAGGACTGGACAGGTCATGATTAGGGTAGAATTGTAAGACGGGTATGAGATGCTCACCGAGTACGACTGATCACGGCCATGGGGAAGCAACTCTTCGAGCTTTCGCTGCTGTTTACTGAAGCCGTCCCAATTGTTTCCATCCTTGAAGTGTTTGCAGAATCGCTTATCCCAAAGATGAAAAAGGAAATTGCCCTCGGAGTCGTACAATGCAAATCCGCCCATGATAGCAAAAAATGCATGAGTTATCGTCCAACCGTACTCTGAGAACAAACTTAACATGACACCAAATACGTGAAGGGACTTTGTGCAACGTACTCTGATATTCCTTTGCCATCTTCCGGGCGGCGATGAATTGACGAGTGGACCAAAGGACGATGAGCTCGGGTGCGATGAAAGCAATGAAGAAGATCTTGGCCTTATCCCAGTACACCAGAGCCCAGTGACCCGAGCGCGGTACGCAAGGGACGTTGGGGCGTACAGATGTCCAGGTACAAAGAATTACCATTGATAGGCAGCTCCAGACGATACTCGCTGTAGTGCGAGTTTCGCCACTCGAAGACGGGGTCGGAGTAGAGGAATCTGGGTCCAGTTGTCGGTAAGAGAACGGTGCAGCGAAAAGAAGTGACATTTGTAACGCAGCTATAATTCTAAGAGGATGAGGGAACGAGAGGTCAATTCAAGTACTTCCAAAAGGCATGGCAGTCATACCTTTGGTAGATCTGTAGCGGATCCTTAGCTCACAAAGAACGGGAGGTTTGATAGCGGTAGCAAGCCAAAAGCGGGGGTGGTGAACAAGGAGCAGGTCTTTACAGTTGTATACAGCTATCGGTAGTATTCGTGGAAAGTTTTCGACTTTTCGGGGGTGTCTTCGTTTGCGTTGCCAAAATAAAATGCGCTTTGTTCTGCAGTGCCTTGTTCCCCATATTCAATTTCTCCATCATGATATATACTTTTAGGTCCGCTCTAGGACGTCTGAAGTGCACACTAGAACTGCAGGGCTCCTGCCATAAGGCCGACTTTTTTCTTTGCATTCAGGCGGCCTTGAAGGGATATGATTGTAGGCGCCAGGGCTAGAGATCCTTGCAGCTTAGGCGAGTTTGAACTTGAGACGAGGGTTGAGGCTGTAGAACGGTGGCATCATGTTTCTAGGTGCATGGTGGCGGGGGTCCCGGCGGCTGGGTAAACTAAGTAGGCAACTGGTGGCACGCGTACCGCTCGGCCCGGGATGAAATGGCCAAAACGACTCGAAGTTGAAACTAGTAATAGCACATACGGATCAGATTCCTACCCAGCCGTCTTGACGCCTTGCAAAATAATTCGCAAGACGTGGTAGGAGTACGAGTTCGCGAAGATGTGGCATATATTTGTGTTTGTTTATACTTGAACTCTAATTATTTTGCTAAGGCGTAAAGACGACTGGCGAAAAACTTGCCCAGCTGTGTGGTCCTGTTTGGCGAAATTGGCTGGGCTCAGAAGCCAACGCAACTGCGGTGCGGTGAACAAACAAACAAAGATTGAGTCCCAGTGAAAACCGCCTCTGCAGTTCTTCATCAAGATCTGAGCATTTCTGGACCTAGCTGGAAAGATCTGCGTACCTCCAGAATATATCTAGTTTTAAGAATGAGATGTGGAGCGCCGGCTTGTTCAAGGATATCTTGAATGATGTTGGTTTGGTTTTGACTTTGACGTTTGACCAAGACTCTTTTGACTTGAACATCCCTATCTGACTCCACCCAGACCAAGACTCGGATCAGCCTCATCCAACTCGACTTAATGTCTGCCTGAGTCGATCGATGGTCCGTGCGTTCAAATTGATATCTGTTTGGCACCCAGAGGGACATTCCCTCACATATACTTGCGCCCGCGACCTCGTACGATCGTACCCCCTCTCTCCTTTCTTCTCCTCTACCATCATCCACACTCCCATTCTCCCTTACATAACGTTGGCAATGCCTCAGTTGTATGCCTCGATCGCGACTGTGGGGATCACGGCAATATAGCAGTGACTTGGAAGTTGGACGATAAGGTACGGTCCAGAGGTGTGTATCAAAGTGACTATAGTGTTGGTCTGCAAAACTGACACATTCTTCTCTTCTTTCAGTGACACTGGGTATCGCCATTCCAAATGGGAAGATTTCATGGAGTTCAGCCTTGTGGTATCATATTAATATGGTCATCAAGTCAGCCAGGTGTGATGACTGTGCAACGTCGAGTACATTCGACTTATTCACTGTTTCTTTCCTAGCCTTGCCACGCGTCGAAGACACGCGTCGAAAATTATACGCGACTTAACGATGGACAGCGGCTGTAGCATCGAGGCCTATGCTCACGCATTGTGCTTCATTGCTTTGGTTCTCGGGTGTAGTTGGAAGCAGTGTATACCTCGTTCGGTAAATTGCAGTATAGCGCAGATATTTCTGTATCAATATGTAATTCTATAAAATTTTTGCTGCCTATTCACGTCTACTAGCGGTCAGAGATATCCAGAGTAATGCAGAATCATACAGAATGGTGCGGATTTCTAGGGAATAGACAAACGGACTGACATTTGGATCTGCATTCGGTCTGCAAAAACGATAAAGATCCGCGGTCATCTGCAAATGTCCGCATGATCTGGGATAGCAGATTTTCTGCCGACATCTGCAGATGACCGCAGATATGTGCAGACGCGGTTTTCACTGGGATTGAGTTTTTCGCCAGTCGTCTTTACGCCTTAGCAAAATAATTAGAGTTCAAGTATAAACAAACACAAATATATGCCACATCTTCGCGAACTCGTACTCCTACCACGTCTTGCGAATTATTTTGCAAGGCGTCAAGACGGCTGGGTAGGAATCTGCATACGGATGCGGTTTCCCACTAGCCCTAGCTACAGTATCGAATGGTATAAGTATCAGTTAAGGTGGGATGATAAAATTATGTACTCGGTAGCACACAAATTGCCCAACTTGACTACTGCTCAGACACCAAAGTGTGGGATCAAGTTTGTCCACTCGACTTGTCGCAACGCCGAAGGCGGAAGATCTATCAGCTGCTTAACCGCCAGTACAATCAACGCGATACGGGCTATCGGATAGAGCAGGGTGGCCAGGACTGTAGGATAAGAGATGAAAGGGGAGCGGATGATCCGGTCTATTTTCCCATAAGAGTTCAAGATGTGCACAATCCAGGGTCCCAACGGCAGGCCCGTTATTGCAAGTGCGAAAGCAGTCCAGGTATGGTGATCTATGGTATGGCCGGGGAAGTCGCAGTAGTTGAGCATGATAGGGATACAGTGAAATACGCCGAGTATGACAGCGGAGGAGAACATGAGATTGAAAGGGAGTGAGTCTGTAACGACAGCAATGCCAGCCGAAAATACGTTTCCGCGTTCGGGCTGGGGTCGTATATCGGAATCAGCATTGATGGCATAGTCGACCGTTCGGGCAACAACCCCCAGCGGTACCAGAAGGATCGAAAACATTTTGACACCAATGTTGTAATTATCCCAATCACCGAAGAGATCGTCCCGGATTCGATCCCACAACACGCGGGGTATCCCAGGAGCCCTTCCCTCGGATGACATGCATACATGGCAGAAGTGTTAGTGTCAGGCAGGGCAGGGTCTGATTCCTCGTCTTTATCCTGAGCAACTGAAGGTTGTTCGCGAGAGATGAATTTCGATATGTCCCTGATGCGCACAGGGAAACTAACTCCCGAGGGTTTGTGCCTGGGAGGACTGGTGGTCACTTGAGTCGCGTGGTAGACCGGCCCAGAACTCCGGACTCGTGTTGTGAGCAACAACCACCATCCTGAGCCTCCAAGTCCTCCTCGATGCCGACATGACCAAGCCACGTCTCTCCTGCCCTTCTCCTCTTCAGTCGCCTCGTCTGGATTCTCGTGATTTGTGTTCGCCAGCGTTCAGATCTGTCTGGTCCTGAAAGCCGAAGACAGGTTCTTAGGGGAGAGGTTCATTAAAGGTGTATGTATAGGGACCTAATGTGAGCTTGTAGTTCTTTCTACACATCGCTGATGAGTTGGTACCTAGACTCGTAGCTCAAAAAGTAAAGGCCTCATGTCCGCATCGGCATACATCTTCGCCCTCATTTCCTTCCACGCTTCGATGCTTGTTTCTCCCACAAACGCAACCCAGAAGACCTCTCGCTGACCGACTTCCCGTTATGCCAACCAATCGTGTATCTCTTCTCGATTCTCACCATAGCTATCATGGGTTTCTCGTCGATGTATCCGACATCCGGCCACAAGTTGCCGATTCCGTTTAGAGGGCTGTTGGTGTTGGGGGCGTTGGGGAACTTCAGTGAGTCTTCAAATTCTCGGGCAAGCATTTGAGATGGCTAGCGTGTATTTCGTAGGTAGGTTCATTATACTAGATATACACGGCTCTCCTCTCGACGTTCACAACAAACTCGGTCCACAACCCAACAGGACTTATCGGGTGTCAAGTCCCTCAAGCACTCATCGTTGCATTGTCGGAGATCCTGAATGATGTGTTATACCTTCCTTCGCCGATGGATTCCAGAATTCCGGTTCACCTACTGGGGACTTAGAGGGGGGCAGAGTTTGGTGGAGTCTGGAGTGCGGGAATCGCGTATGGAAGCGGAGAGTTGGTGGAGAGGGAGGCATCTTCTCGCTTTTTACTTCATGATACCGCTTGCGGGGGATCATACGTCTGAGTTTGGGTATCATGATATCGTTAGTACACCTCGGGTTCTTTCACCTTCTCTTGTTGCTACCGATACTGATATTGATGCATCGTAGGTACCCAGCCTGAGCTTTCTCGAGAGACATCCTGTGTTACTTCACAGGTTTGACATTCGTGGTCGCGGTGATTCAGGCTTGTTATCATTCAAAGACGCTATTATCGTATATGCTGCCCATACCCCTCCCGGGCGATGTTCGCGAGTGAAGGTAAGTAGGTTCCAAATCGTATGATTGGACGGAAGTTTGTGCCTTCAGATCCCGCTGCCCTAGATGTATGGAACTATCCACACATGGATTCGAATACATTGCTGTGAAGCCGCATCTCCTCTGCTCTGATCTGACAAGCTCCATGGCATGAATACACAGACTCGATGGGGGAATCGCTTGACTATCGTGTGGTATTTGAGCTACCACGACGCGGAGTTTGTCGCATGAATATACCTATGTCACGCTATCATCACTTTCCTCCGCCGGTCTACGAAAAACTACCGCCGGACAGGCAGGCGAAGGTACGAGGGCTTCGCCCGAAGGGACAGGACTACTTCTCAGTGATTCGATATCTACGAGGGCAACGCCCTACTGGTATTACCACTTTCACTCGTCTGGAACCTACAAAATGCATGCTCATATCGAACTCTTGAGAAGGAACCTCAGCTACACGAGATTCTCGTTTCCCCTCAAATTCTACAAAGACAGCTGCTCGAGAGGCGGACTTGGACTACCCCCTACGTTCGCGGTTCTCGGAGCCTCCCGCTTACACATGCAGGAGGAATTGAAGAGGTAGGTAGAGAACGGGCGTGGTACTATGCTTGCTATAAAGGCCCCCACTGAAGCAAGTGTCAAATAACGAGGCACAGCTATCGCCACGGTACATGTGGTGTCTCCCACCATCTCGTTCTAGGAGGGTGCGGGGAGGCGTATAAGACGCTCGAGGAGACTCCTTAGGAGGAGTAGCAACAGGCGCGGGTACATCAGATGGCGATGGTTTGAGGCCATCGGCGCGTGGTACTAGCTCTACTACACGATAGCTTGTCTATTGTTTCACCCTCTCTGTAGTGTGGTCTCCATCACCATAGCCATAGGCAATGGTGTGTCAATAACAAGAATTTCGATTAGAGACAGGATAACGCGTCTGGGCGAACCAATGGCGGGCAACAAACTTTTATTCGAAACAAATCGACTGACTGCCAAATTGACTCGGTGTCAGGACCTAGCAATGGTACATAAGAATTCGGATCGCCGGCAGGCTTCCTACCGGTAGAACTACAGTATCGTACATATGAATGTCTGTCACAGCAGTGGTGGGATCCTAGATAGCTACTTGGTAGCATACAGATGGCCTAATACTAATGTTCAGACACCAAAATGCGGAATCAAGGTCGTCCACTCGACTTGTTGCAACGCAGAAGGCGGAAGGTCTGTCAATTGCTTAGCCGCTAGCACCAGCAACCCGATACGAGCTATCAGATATACCGGGAGAGATGAACAAGAGACTGTGATCGTGATCCCGGCTATCAGTTTTTTAGCCCAATTGTCCCAGTGGGCGTCTGATCCGATTCCCGCCATGATCAAGATTGGAGATACTGCCAACGGCAGAACGGTTGTCAATAGTGCGAAAACAGTCCAGAGACGATGGTCCTGGGTATGACCGGGAAAGTCGTGATAGCTGAGCATGATGGGGATACAGTGGAATATGCCGAATATGACAGCGACGAAGAGCATCAGAATGAAAGTGGGGACCTCCCCAACTTCACTATAGGTAGCTAAGAATATGTTTCCATGTTCGAGAGCGCGGAAACTTCTGGGATCCATGGCGTAGTCCACTGTTCGCCAAGCGGCCCTCGGTGGGAGCAGAAGAATCCACAATATTCGACGGCGAAGGGACCAAGTATCCCATTCACCATCACCGTAATCGTCCCAGATTCGATTGGAAAATGCGCCGAGTATTCCAGGAGCCCTTGCTTCGGACGGCATGGCGAGAATGCCAGTGCGAGGCAACCTGGGTGTTGGTTCCTCATCCTGATAGCCAGAATCTGAGGACGGTTGAGGGGAGAGGGATTTTGGTTCGACCATGATGCGAACAGGAAACCGAACTCTCGAGGGTTTATGCCACCAAAACGAATAGCTCACGAGGTTGAGCGCCGCAAAGCCAAGGGTGAAAAACTCCAACTCTGTTATCGCGAGCCCGTTAGCTCCTCGTGCCATGCAATTCGTGATGAAATAAATTGTTTGGATCATCGCGATGGTTTTGGCGAGGAGATCAGTGTGGCCACGGTTCTCAATCTCGGCTTCAGTCATGATTATCAATTTATTGGCCACACAATACTCGAGCGGAGACTGCAAAGGTCGTTATTGAGTAGTGCGGGGTTATGAGACGCTAATACGACACACTCACTTTGTACTGGCCGTCGCCATGGGGGTACAAATCTCTGAGTTTTCGTAGCTGTGTATCGTAGCCGTCCTGACCGTCCTGCTCGCGATGGCAGAATCGTTGATCCCAAAGATGGAAAAGAAAGTTGCCCTCGGGGTCGTACAATGCAAATCCGCCCATTAGAGCAAAAAATGCGTGGGTTATCGTCCAACCGTACTCTGAGAACGGACTCAACATGACACCAAGTATCTGAAGGGCCCTTGTGCAACGTACTTTGGTACTCCTTTGCCATCCTCCGAGCGGCGAACCATTGGCGTATGGACCATAGGACAATGCACTCAGGTGCGATGAGAGCGACGAGGAATATCTTTCCATTATCCCAGAACACCAGAGCCCAGTGACCCGAACGTGGTATGCTAGGAACGTTGGGGCGTACGGATGTCCAGGTACAAAGAATTATCATCGACAGGCAGCTCCAGATGATACCCGCTGTAGTACGAGTTTCTTGACACGGCGGAAGAGACACTGGAGCTGTGAAATCTGAGTCCAGTTGTCGGTAAGAGAGAGCAGCAAAAAGAAGCGACATTTGTTCCAGCTGTCGGTTGTAGTTCTAGGAGAACGTGAGGGATGAGATAGTGAGAGATCAGTTGAAGTATGTCCAGAAGTCATGACAGCCATACCTTTGTCAGATCTGCAACGGATCTGTACTAGTCTGCCCAGGGTGGTGAAAAGGGAGCAGCAAGGAACCTGAAGAGCAGCTTTTTACAGCTGTATACAGCTATCGATATTCGTGGAAAGTTTTCGACTTTTCGGGGTGTCTTTGTTCGCATCGTCAAGAAATGCGGCCTTGTTCTGCAGTGCCTTGTCCCCCATATTCTATTTCTCCATCGTGATATGCACTTTTTGAGTCTGTTCTAGGAGACTAGGACGACCGAAGTGTATAGTAGTCGGAGCTACAGGGCTCCTGTGAGGCCGACTTTTTTCTTTTCGTTTGGGTGTCCAAGGGTATAGTTGTGGGCGACAGGGCCAGAGACTCTTGCGGCTCGGACGAGTTTGAGATTCATGAAAGGCTATCTTTGGGGTTGAGGGTGTAGAACGGTGGCATCATGATTCCATGATGGTGGCGGGGGGTCCACCTTAGGCACGACTTGTCACAGGCTGATCTCGGCTTTTGAGGAGGGGCTCTTTGTACGTGAGAATCCCCTCCATCGGATCTACCTCGGAGATGAGGTACCCACGTGCCTGTCACCCTTCTTCCGGTCACATCGTCGCGATCGATATGCCATCCCGCATCCTCCGCCAGATTCCTACCCAGCCGTCTTGACGCCTTGCAAAATAATTCGCAAGACGTGGTAGGAGTACGAGTTCGCGAAGATGTGGCATATATTTGTGTTTGTTTATACTTGAACTCTAATTATTTTGCTAAGGCGTAAAGACGACTGGCGAAAAACTTGCCCAGCTGTGTGGTCCTGTTTGGCGAAATTGGCTGGGCTCAGAAGCCAACGCAACTGCGGTGCGGTGAACAAACAAACAAAGATTGAGTTTTTCGCCAGTCGTCTTTACGCCTTAGCAAAATAATTAGAGTTCAAGTATAAACAAACACAAATATATGCCACATCTTCGCGAACTCGTACTCCTACCACGTCTTGCGAATTATTTTGCAAGGCGTCAAGACGGCTGGGTAGGAATCTGATCCTCCGCTGGTACTTGATATCCAGTAGTGTATCTGTGATCTTTCTATCACTTCCGCCCCTAAAATATGTCTGATTTACAGTGGATAAATCCTCGGCAGCGCCTCAAAACAGCCTCAACTTCTCAAAATTGGTTACGCGGTGATTTTTCGAGCTACTAGAATTTCTAGGATCTCGGTGTAGGGTAGCGGAGCCTGCGGAGGGTTGAGGCGGCTATACAAGATGGGTAGTATGCTGCTTAGAAGAAGGAAGAGGTGGAAGGAGGCCTTCTGAGGTATGTTTTACCTACTCGTTCAATCCAGGCTGATGCATAGCGCTCATATCTCCTCACCTCCCAATAATCTGTCCTGCTCCGTTGAATACTGAGACAAGTGAGTATCATGTATAGAGTTCAATGTGTAAATACCAGTTGCAGTGGTGAGATAATAGTACTTGGTAGCATACAGATAGCCTACTACTGATGTTCAGACACCAAAGTGTGGAATCAAGGTTGTCCACTTGACTTCCTGCAATGCAGAAGGTGGAAGGTCTGTTAATTCCCTAGCCACTAGCACCATCAACCCAATACGAGCTGCTGCGTAAAATGGGAGGGGTAACCAAAAGACCAAGCCCGCAAGAAAGTTTAGCTGTAAGGGTCGTGATTTCTGGGCACAAATCCAGTCGCGGAAGGTAGGAAGTGACGTGGGGATGAGGGGAATAATGGCGGAAATAATGAATAGCCGTAAAACCACAAAGCCTTGGGGTCCTTGACTGGGTTGGCGGAAACTCGTATCCTGGACTCAGGACCACCTGAACAAGAGTGCGAGGGATGAGAATAGAGGGAAGGTGACAACTACAAGCTCCCGACAAGTAGCTGGATGATGGAAGGGGAATACTGCGAGCCTCCAGCGAGCAGTATTATGAGACAATGGGGTCCTTTTGGTAACGCGGACAGTCGCTATTAGCCAAGGTTCTATCCAGAGACCTGAACTAACAAAGAGTGCACCTGTAAGATGTGATGTGCAATTCACAGAGACAGTTAGTATGCCACAGAATTGAGAGAAT